>VZTE01003410.1:1377763-1466367 GCA_013397775.1 Eulacestoma nigropectus | reverse complement strand
CAGCCTCTCTTCTTGCAGAGAGAATTTCTGCTTCCAAAAACGCCCTAAACACACACTGGTGCCCCAGCTCTCTGTTTTGCAGGTGGGCGACCAGACAGGTGCATGGAGGTGAATCCAGTATCCCCGGGGGATCCTGGAGAATCTCTTTCCCTCTGCTCCCATCCTGCGGGGGGATGCCGGAGGGTCTCAGGGAGGTTCGAGGCTCTCGGGGCGGGTCTTGGGCAGGTGGGGGCGGGCAGAGCCTCGGCTTTTGGCAGCATCACAACAGGAGAGGCAGCGGCAGGACCCGGCGGCTGCTGCGGAGGATGAGAACTTTGTGCTGGCTGCTGCTCCCGCTGGTGAGTGAGCGCCCGCGGGGGAACCGCTGGGGCGGGGGGGCCGCACATCTGGCTCCCGACACCGCCCGCCACAGCTGGATGGCTCTGCAGCTGCCCCGCTGCAGCCGGGGTGGGGGAAAGTCCACCGTGCAGAAGCTGGGTAACTTTTCTCCTAACAGGGAGCAGGCAGAAAGAAAGAAAAAAAAAAAATTGGGGTGGGATTTAAAAAAATATAAAATGACACAGAGATGTTGAGGGGAGGAAAGAAAAAATATCCCTGAGTTAGTGTGTTGACCTAGCTCCTTTCACTAAAATTTTCCAGCCTCAAGGTGCTGTTAATAAATGTCTTTTCATTTCCATCTGTAAGAGCTGCAGTTTCCAAAGGACAGAAGAGCATCCCTAAATCAGAATGGCCGTTGCAGGGCTTTAGAGGGACAGAAGGGGACAGGTCGCTGTCCCAGCTGTCCTGAGAAAGGCAACTTTGCAGAAGGGGGAGGATAACTAGAAAGGAATAATTTCTCCTGATGGATGGGGGGCATTTACCTCTTTGAGAGGGCACGGATGTGTTCAGTGCTGAAGGTTTAGAATATCACCAAGCAGGAGCACGAGCTGTCTCGTGTCTGCTGTGCACTGAGGGCAGCAGGTGAGGTTGTACCACTGGACATCAGGGAAGATGGATGAGCACAGGAACACAACCCAGGCACGGCCATCCCTCCCTGATCTCCACGCTCCACCACCGGCATTGCCTGGGCTGTTTAACAAAAACCAGTGCAAATGCAAGCACAGTCATTTCTCTTCTTTCCCCTCAACCCTCAGCCTCGGGGAAGTGTTTGGAACCCCTCCTCTGAGTGCAGTTACCAGGGACTCGTTAATTCAAACTTTAGTCATTTCACGGTGAAATGTTCAGCGTGGGCTGGGATTCAGGCTCCTGCTGTAGTCAAGAGGGAGAGAGTCACCTTCCCGGGAAATATTCCATCTTGTCCTGAGAAAGCCAGATGGAGTGGGTGCTTCTCTAGGGCCTGCTTTCCTCTGTCGATAGCTGTGAGAGCCTAAATGGCTGCAGACTGGTCTTGACCTTTCGTTTTGAGAAGGTGAGGAATGGGATGTAATTTTTCACACCTGCACGACCTCTGGATCTTGCAGTTTCCTCTGTATTTGCCCAGATTTATGTACAAGGGATAGGTTGTGGCTCTTTGTCATGCAAACCTCGCCAGTGTAGTTATTATCACATGCAATACTGTTCTTTCAGGCAAAGCCAGTCAGCCTAAAGGGTTAGACTGCTGCAGGTAAAGCGATTTTGGCATCTGGACCAGCCTTTTTACACCTAATAGAGGCACAGTTCATTCTTGCAGCTGTCAGCAGAGTGGAGCTGATCCAAAGTGATGTATCGTGCACATCTGTGGGCTGCCATACATCATTTTAATATTGCAGCATATTGCAGCAGGCTGTGCCCATAATCAAAGAAATTCTATAAACTGCATGATCTACACGGCTTTTGACCTCAAATTGTTGCTCAAATATGAACACCAACTCCACGTCTGGTGAGAGGCAGTGCTCTGAATGACAGTGGGGTTTAAAGTGTCTCAATCTAGGTCTCTTTGCATGCTCAGTTAGACAGGCAGGGAAGGCCTGAGACACACAGGATGTACTGAGGAAATAATCCTTTCCTTTTCAAAGGATCACGTCAGAGCTGAGAAATAATTCCTGTATGGATTCTACAAATAAGGCATTAATCAGATATGAAAATAAACCAGAGGGCGAATCCTGAAAACCTCCTCTGTGGAACTGGGTACTGTTACCTCCTGTCAGCTCCACAGGCACATTGCAGGATACACTTTGTGCCTTGCAGAATAGAGTCCTTGACACTAAAAAATTACCAGTCACTGCTAAGTGACATGGAACAGAGAGCAGCAGAGGCTGAAATGACTAAAAATGACTTTTCCTGTCTTAAAGAGTTCAGAGTCTCTGGAAGCAGAGGACAAGGAGCAGAAAAGACTCTGCCTTCACTGCTCTCCCCTCTGTGCTGAACTGCTTTCCTCTTCAAACTCCTGCATTTCCCATTTTTGGGAAGGGCTTCAGCCTGATCTAATGAATGGAGGTGAGAATGGAAACACAGACGGGTCATCACTGGGCTGTACATTCCCTTCAGCAGAACATTTCTTGTGGTAATGGACATACGGATCCAAACCCACGGCAAGGTGCTGAGCTCCCACTAAAACAAAGCTGGCTGTCTAAATTTCCATCTTTAGCTAATATTGGCTAATTTGTGCTTCTTCTACCAAGCTGGTCCCTGCAGACCTTCAATTCTTCTCCATGGATGTGTGGAAGGATCTGTGTTTGGGTGTTTTTTATCCCAGAGGGAGTTAATGGAGGGAGACAGGCTCCTGTACAGGCAGTCACTGTCCTCAACCAGGTGTCTGAGCGAAGCAGGAGGAATCCTTCCCTGGAACTGCTTGTCTGCTTTCACTGATCATTAAGGGAGGCTTGATGGGGGAATTTAGATTAATCATCTACAATCAACTGTCTAAAATTAGGAATCTGGTCTAAAGCTACTCGTTGAGCCTCCTTCAGTATTACTGGGAGGAGATGGAAACGCTCCAAAAATACAGATCCATTAAATGAACTTGCTGAAGGATTTTGACTTCCAGGTTTCAGGACTTTGGGATTAGATGACATGAATCCCATCTGTAGGCAAAAAAATGATACAGAAAGGGAGAAATTTCTCTTTAATTTACAGGAACACTTGCAACAGCAGAAAATGAGGATCCCCAGTTATTACTGTTCTGTTATTCTTCAAGCATTAGTAATAATTAAATGCTCTACCTAGTTTAGCGTAGCGCTGATAAATTAATTTTTCTCCAGGTAATACTAATTACACAGGGTTTATAAACAAAATAAATTAGTACGGCTGTGTTGTCTGATAAAGAATACCTATGAGTGGATAAATACAATGATATGCATGGATAAATATGTATGGCAAGTGCTGTTCTGTATAAGGTCCTGCAGTTAAACACAGTCATATCAATACAGTCCAATCCACAGAGGAGCATTCAAGCATTGCTTCAATGTCATGAAAACAATATTGAAAACATGCTCCTCTAAATGACTGTGAGGCAATCAGTGTCTCAGCTGCCCCTCTTCCACAGGAAATTGAGTTAGAGAGAGAAAACCAGCATGGAAAATATTCTCTAGGTAGTCATTTTCAGCCAAAAAGATTCCTGAAATAATCTCTTAAACTGACTAAAGAGAAAGACGGGAAATGAGGCTTTAGCTTAGGGGTTGGAAGCTTCTGCGATCAGGATTGTGTCAGAGCTGGAAGCTGAGGGAGTGACCTGGTGCTTTTCAGTCCAAGTCCAGAGTGCTAAACATGGCTTGGGGATGGTGGAAACAACAGAGATGGATGCTCATCTATTCTTACAAGTGTAATGAAGCTTGTAAAGCTGGAGTTGACTTTTTTTACTGCACAAGAAATCTTTATTTTTTTAAAGTTTCTTGTCATTTTCTGACAGAACACAGTCCTACACATATTGCATTCTAAATATCCCAGAATTACTTCTAGACCAGGGCTCGGACAGAAAGGTTTTTGCTGCAGTGACTGGGAATGTAGCTATGAAATGGGCAGGAGCTCGTGGAGCTCAGTTTGGGCCCCAGATTCCTCCAAAGCACATGAGAAAATTGGCTTCAGTGTAGTGCTCTCCCCAGTCTCAAAGATTTTTAATTAGCACTTGGCTTTTCGGGAAGGAGTTAAGCAGATGGAAGGTTTTGATGAGATACCTTCAACAGACTGGCAAGTTTATGAAAAAGGCTGAGGTTTTGTTTGTCTGTTATTCAACCGGTCTTCAACATTTTCATTTTTCCATGAGCCTTCCTCCATCCTAAAAGCCTTTCCTGACCATCAACATTTCACTGAAAAAATGTGTATATTTCAGAGCACATCCTGATTCTCTGCCTCATGTCTTTGGCAACCCTGGCCAACTTTCAGGACTAACTGAACACTTGATTCCACGCTTAAATGGGGATGCAGGAGTGGTCTTTGCTGTACTTTTCTGTATTCTAAAATACCAGTTGAGTTTTAATCCTCCAAGGCGGGAGACAACATGTGAAATGAATGGCAGACAACTTTGTGTGAGGGACAGCTAAAATATTCAGGCATCAGAGGCATATCAGAAGAACTGGGGAAGCACTGCCAGTGGGAACTGGGAGTAGAGGATTGATTTCAGACCCTGTCTGGGATGGGATCTGAGACGTGAATTCAAGCTCAGGAGACTGAGAGAAAAAGAACAGTGATGAATCTTCTCAGCCAATGATTTACGTACTTGATGCAAAACCTATTTGTGAGGCTTTAGGATTGCAGGGCACTGGAAGCTAAAACAGATCACTGGAAAGAGCCTTCCAGTTCTTGAAGCCTTCTCATCTTGTCAATGAATTCAGCCAATTCTTCGAGCTTTGATTAATTTTCAAAAAAGGCTGAGTGTTACTGCTGGCTCTTTGATCCCGTGGAATTGCTTTTTCAAAGGTGAATAATATATTCAGTGCCCAGCTTTGAAGCACTTCCCTTGTTTTCAGAGAGCATAGAAAATGTCCCTACTTTTCCCCAAGTGTGCTAATGGATTTCTTAATGAGTGAAGATCTGCCTTCTGCGTGACATCTAAATTACAGTTTTTCTACCTGCACAGAAGCTTAGGGGCAACATTTTTGGATGGACTCTCAGGAAAGGTTATTTTTAATTAAATTGCTCTAATCATGGCATGAGTATGTCGTTAGAAATACTCCTCCCAGTGCTTGCTAAATCTCCTGTTGTTCAACGTAAGGAAATCAAAGCCCAAAGTGTCGTTACTTTGGTTTTTCTGTGCAGATCTGGGGAAATAAATAAACTATCAGGGAAGAGAGGAAATAGAAAACAATGTTATATTTACTCTCAGTGAATAAGCCACTTAAAGTTTCGGTGCAATAACTTTATGGATGTGAAGAAAATGAAGTCTAAAAGTAAGAGCAAGCCCAAAATCTGTCTCAGGTTTTTAGCATGCTCGTGGTTGTCATAGGTAATTTTTTGTGTTCACTGTGTTCCAGGCAAGATTGTTTCAATGGTAAGGACTAGGAGTCAAAACACCCCTGTGAATTTTGGCTGATCAATAACACTCAGTGCAGTAAAAAGGACTTTGTGTTATGATGCTCAGGAATGCAAAGCTCAATTCCTTGAGGGCTGTCTACAAGGCTTCCTGAAACCTCTTAAGTTTTGCGTGTAAATCTTGGAATGAAGGCACCCCACTGTGACTTCCAGTGAGAGTCAGGCCAGGTTACTGCCGAGGTACTGGGAAATACTGATCCAAGAAATAACATTTTCAATCAGCCTCTTACGCTTCTTGCTGTGGCAGGGAACACTGTGCCAGATTGGATGTGTCTGCCTCAGAAAGCTCTGCTCTGGTTTGGTTCCTCAATTTTCCTTTTTTTATGGTGAGCAGGAGCTGCTCTTTTCCTACGAAAGCCATCTTTTGAGCAGATGTCTCCCAAATTGCCGTAATATGTCCCTGCACCAAATGCACAGCTCCTGCTTTCTAGAAAGCCCCATCACCCAATCCTTGTAGGCAGATTGGAGCAAAAACTATTTACTCAAGGCATTGTGAGACTAAAAACAGAAAATAAGCCATGGACAATGAATCACAAGTAATGCTCTGCCCACAAGGCCTTTCTTTAACTATGCAATGGTTTAATGTCCTTCTTTTCCTTAAAGCCTGAGGAAAACCATCAAATTGAAGCATCATCACTACTCTCAATTTCTGGTATATGTGTCATTTTTTCTTTTTTTTTTTTGTCCAACAGTGGGATTACTTTGAGTGAGGCTGCATGATTATAAATTAGTAACACCAGCCTCGTTTTTTCTTCTGATGGGATAGTCTGTAGGCTACATCTGAAACAGGACTTGATGTTGATTTTCAAACACTGAAGTGCCAGTGATATTTTATATTGGCATTGGCCTATAATAAAAAGTCTGAGCTCCTGTAGCTGTAGCCTTGCCCTCCCCAAATCCAGTAACCCAGAAGGAAACAAACTGTGAGCCACTGGTTAATTGCTCTACCTCTGAGTGTCGGTGGGATCGACTGCAGTGTCACCATGGGTGTCAGAGAACCATAGAGGGTGTTGGGTTGGAAGGGACATTAAAGATCATCCAGTTCCAACCCTGACACCTTCCACTATCCCAGGGTGCTCCAAGCCCCGTCCAACCTGGCCTTGGACACTTCCAGGGATAGGGCAGCCACAGCTTCTCTGGGCACCCTGTGCCAGGGCCTCACCACCCTCTGAGTATCACAGCGAGTTGATCAGGATTTCCTAAAGAAATCATCAAATCATGTTTTCTGCTGAGTTATCACCATTTTCAGAGGCAGGAGGCAGGACTACATGGACCTGATTCAGCAATTCCTCTGTCGAGTGCAAAACCAAGGCAGTACCACCTCTCCAGGCGTGGAGTATGAGCTTCCCCAGCCATTGTAAATGAAGAACCACCCCCATTTTTCCAACAACTCTGATGAATAACGGTGATCGAGGGTCTGGTTCAGCAGGTGTGGATTTACCGAAGGAGAAAAGACAGGAGATGCAGCCTACTTTGAGCAGCAGGAGTCTGGCACTCTCACTCAGTGTCCCTCATTCCACCTGTACCAGCTGCGTGCGTTTCTCGGATTAACTTCTGCAGAAAAGATAACTCTTCCTCCTCTGAAATTTTTCAGAACTAATTCTGTGTGTTTCTAGGATTCCCAAATTTTCTGGCATGAGGTGAGAGTTAATTTAACCCCCCTCTCCTCAGCGCTTTTTTTCTAAGACGTTTCAAATGTCGTGGTTTGTTTTCATTTTAGGTTGAGTGGCTTTTGCTTTCAAGCCTTTCAGAAGAGGACTCAGTGTAGATGGTAGAGTATCATGTCAAATTGCCATGGCTTTTAAACACCAAGCCTAAGAATATTCCAAACACAAAATTATCAGCTGTAACAGAATCCAAGAATTCCAGAAAGTAGAGGGATGGCTTTTTCCCTGTCCAGCTGAATCCACCTTTAGGAATGGAAATAGTAAGAAATTTATGGAGCAATTATTTTGTTGCTTCTACTCCTAGAATTCATTTGTTATGAATTGTTATTTGTTATGGGCAAACTGCAAAGTGAAACGTCTGTTTAAATGTAAAGTGATGAGCAGGGATCCTATTAATACCTGAAAAATTTCATTTCAGAGTTGAGTTACTATAGTTGAAGAGCAAAAAATACTATTTTAAGAATCACTCATGCTGATTTATAAAACATATTTTTAATTACCCACCAGAATAATATAATGCATGAAAAAGCACCGTGTCTTAACTTTTTTTTCAAACAGTGCCCCTAATCCTCTTTCTGTTCTAATATTAGCATGGATGAACCATCTCTGGGGCCTCATAATTAAAACAAGTCTGTCTATGCTACTTTAAACCCCAAATGTAGGCAGAATTTTGAAAGGTTTTTAAAGATAAAGTTGTGCTCTAATTTTTGCCCCTTGGCAGATATTATTGCTAAGATGGAATAGCCTGCATAACTCCCAGTAACATTTCTGTGGAGGCTAAAAGAAATCCTGGTTGCTCTGCTCACTGAAAACATTTTGAAGGCCAATAAATCATTTTTCTGAGATTGAAAAGGCAATGTAGAAGCGATGTTTACAGCTGCACTGACTTTTCAAAGTCAAAACAGGTTAAAACAGCCTACAGTCTTCCTCAAAAACATCTTGGAAAGTCAAAAACAATCCATTGTTTTCCATTAAAATCCCTGCGAACTGAACCGCTGGCTTTGAACAGCATAGGTTAGAAAGAAGCAAAAACTCTGCTCTATTCTGTAGAAGACTCCCTGTGTCTTGAAGATCCCAATATCCCAAAAGAAGCTGTGGTCCGGTATCCAGTTCTCTGAATACACTGCAGTGGCTTTCTTTACTCAAGTGAATATGGGTTTAATTCAGATTCCTAAAGAGGGGTGTGTAGAAGCATTTGAGACAATAATAATGCATTTGAGACTTCAAATAATGCATTTGAGAGTTCTACATGGGGCTAATAAAATTCACACAGAGTCTACACAAGAAGGCTGAGATACCTTTTAACGCCCCAAACAGCACCAACCATTTCTGGGGGACTGAGACATCCTTGAAATGCCCATGGACTGCAAAAGAAGCTGAGATAACAAAATCACATGTAGACACTGACACTGTAGACTCCTCCTTAGAATTTATTTGCCTTTGCAGAGGAAACCATTTTGGGATTGGGGAGGTTATTGAGAACATCTTCACAGTCACAGGAGTTATGATACAGGACTACAAGGGACGTTAAACTTCCTGGAGTGGGAGATGGATGTCAAGCAAAATCCATGTCAGCTTATAAACAAGACTAAATATCTGTAGCTAAGAGGATGAATTTAGACCCTGTTCAACAACTGCTGCCTAGAAATCCATTTAGCAGTTTAAATGTAGGTACTTTGATCTGTGAAATAAAGAGATTCCTTAAGCTTCCCAATCAAGTAACTAATTTTTTCTCATTTCTTCACCTGTTAAAATAGAAGCAGCTCCTCTGTCCAAGGTGTGTGCAGCATCCTCAGATAACACATTCATAGAATGTTTCAATCATTCAGATTAAACTATGGCCAAGATTACTGTTTTTTAAATAAATTTATTTATTTTTTTTTGGTTTATGGAGAAGAAATATTTCTGTGGTCAGGGTATACGTAATTGTGGAGAAATTGCTGTGAATAATCCCATAGCTGGTGGATTCATCCAATTTTGGCCACGTAATTGGTAAATATGTGAAAATCCAAAAACTGTGAACATCATTTAAGTTTTGTGTAAATCATAACTGTAAAGGAAATGGGAAAAAAAAACGTCCAGATTGGAGAAGAGGTGCTGCATGAGCTGATTGTTATGGTACACTGAAGAATCCATCTGGAATGTACACCCAGAAATGTGTATAAATTAATAATTATTTGGGATCACAGAGTCCTCCTGCCATTTATACATTCTATTTGCAAGAAAAAAAAAACAGTTTTAGTTGGAGTTTTCACATTCTTAGACCTCAAAGTATAAACCACGAGGTACAAACTGGCTTTTCTCACTCTGATAATCGCAGAAGTTCTTGGGTTTGTATTTTTTTTTTTGTCTTTCTCTTGCCGAGGTTACGGGAATCCATCCAGAATGCAAAATATTCCAGCAGGTGGTCAAAGAGGAGGCTCTCTGCTTGGAACACAACGAATCTGCCTCACCTGATCTTAAAGGTAATGGTCCTGAAGGTCATTCCTTAGCTTGGAATGTCTCACATTACTGAAGTGTTTGGTGTGGTCTTGACTTATATCCAAAACTCCAAAGAAACGCCCTCAGAAGGCAGTGAAGACCCTGTTGAGATTATATCGTGTTGGGAATCATTCCAATGTGGTGAAAATGTTCTTTGAGGAGAAAAAAAAAAAACAAAAAAAAATCCCAAGTTCTTTAAAATATGTTTTTACAATTTTAGGCATTATTTGTTTGCTTGTAAACATTTATTGTGGTGGTGTTCAGAAGCCTATTACATGTTCAGATATCAATTTTCAAAACTAAAATGAACATGGAACAGAGCCTCTAAAATATATTTAGAATGCTGTGTAGGGTGTTCCCTCCTGGGATTTTGGCACTGTGGAAACATGCTTAGAAATAACTCACAGTGAAATTTCAAAATGCTCGAACTCTTTCAAAAATTCAATCATCTTTTTTTCTGCTCAGCTTTGCTTAGAAAAATTTGAATCCACCTCAGTGAGATTTTCCAGTGCCATGAATTTTAAGATGTTTGTTTTCTTCAGAGGAATTATGAGACAAAGATGCCTCATGCATTTGGTTGGGATAGAATTTTTGGAACCACTTGGGATTTTGCCTTTAGCAGCCTGGTGAAAATCAGGGTCTAACCCCCAGAATATTTCCTTTGTCTTTTATACTATCCTGCAGTATTTCCAATCACTCTAATGTTTCATATTCCTCTTCCAGTTTCCTATTTTATTTTAGTACTCTTCCCTCACACACACTTTAATGAAGTCCAAAATACCTTTGGGACACATTTTGCACTTAGAACACACAGTAACCCCCCCTAAAAAAGTTCTGGTATAAATCAGGCATTTTCAAAAATGATTTGTTACCTGCATTAGAGGATGTCATACCAGGAATCTTCCTCTTCAACCCAAAAATAGTTACATGGCTTTAGAATCCTCTTTGTAGCAAAAGAAATAAAAATCCCTGAGAATTCTGTTAAACTATTTAAAAATCTTCAACTTTTTCCACTCTGAGCTTCTCAAAGCTCCCCTCCCCACCTTTTATTCTCTAGGTATGGAAAGACTTTAATGAAAGTCTATTCTGGTATTTACAGCCTTTCTCAATATAGTTTGAAATTAATCATTAGAGCCAGAAAAACAATTTATCTCAAATATTTTATCTGGAGGATAAAACTAGGCTAAGATTGGTGAAAGTCCATTGCTCATGTTGCAGTTTTCAGGAATTCAATGAGATAAAGAGAAAGATCACGTTTTGTAGAGTTAAACTTCAGCAGTCACAGATAATCTATGCTGGAATCAATCTGTTTTTAACACAGAGTTTTTAACCCAAAGTAGTTCCACATTATTCTTGTACAGAGCAGGGTCCAGTGAGTGTCCCCAGCAGAGCCCAGGGTGAAATTCCTCTCATTTTGCAGCAATTGTGTCAAATAGGTCAAATGAATCAAGTTCTAAATCTCGCCTTTATTTTTCCTCCACTGTCTAAAAAATCCTGAACAAGACTTAAATATCTATGGTGCCAATATTCATAGATATGACTCCTGCTGTAGTTGTCTTTATGGAGTCTCAGGTGACTTGGACACCACCAGTCTCTTGAAAACCTTGGCATAAAAAAATTCCCTTTCAGCCTCTGCACTCAGGAGTTTCTTTGATATATATTGTAGAAGTGACTGGAAATGAACCAGATCTAAGACTTGAAACATACAGGTTCTGTTCCTACACAAGGTCCCACAAATATCATTTTTAACTCCACATTGCCCAATAAAAATAGGTTTTTAGACCCAGCTCCTCAAATCTACTACAGTCTCTCTAAGAAGGACCACCTTGGCTGCTAAATGCGGGTGTGGGGGCCAGTGCAAGTCTAAGTAAGACTAGTATTACCTGGCCTTATTAATTTGACAATTAGCAGCCGAGTTTAGGCTGTAATCATCAATGAGAGCCAGGTGTTTGCAGGGTGTGATTCATCCTGTCCTCAGGAAGAAGCCGCCAATATTTGGGATGAATCAGCGCTGGGAGCCACTGTCTCTGCCTGCTGATCACAAAGGGAACATAGCTAAGATTAGCTGACATATTTGAGGCAATTAAAATTACAGCTAAACGCATCAGGGCCTCTATTTTCCCTGGAAAATTGGGTGTACCAGGAATTTCATCCTCCCGAGGGTGATGTGAGGATAGTGCTGTGGGAGATTCTCAGGACTATCCTTTTGAAAGCCAGGGAGTAACTTTGCTCAGCTGCCGGCAAGTATTGCTTCCACATTTCAGCTCTTGACAACTTTAGTTTTGCCTCGTCATCCATCACAGAGGCAGTAGAAAAGAGTCATGAAAGAAAATAACGCCTCCCAACCCAAACCCCTGCTTCATACCCACTTTACGACTCCCTAGAGATTAGTTTTTTTTAGGGCATGATGGGCTTTTTTATTGTTTCAGGCACATTTACATGCCGGCAATTTTTCTGTGCTGCCCCCACGCCCACTTGCCAACAGCTTGAAGTCTCAGTGCGATGCAGCTGTGACAAAGCTGTGATTCACCGAAACTTCTGAAAACCCTTTTTGGGGGACTCAGAGCCAGTAGCACACCCTGTGCCATCAGCCAGCACTCTCTGCTTTAGGGAACCTCATGAATTCCAACCAGTCAGACCTATACTCCCAGAGATGGTCATTTTTTATAATGCTGGGAGATGTTCTCCTAATCTGGGATGAATCTGATCCCTTCGGAAATCCATTGCAAAAATGTCATTGATTGCCTAAGATTGGTGCTTCAGCCTTTATTTCCTTTAAGCCGGGTGAAATTGATAGATTTTTAAACATGAAATAAAGAGGTAAAGGCTGCATTTTAAGTCTGATGTATTTCAGTTAGACTCTGTAATGAGCCATCTCAAGTAATGAGAAAGTAGTAACGAGAAATCTTGAGTGCTGATCATTATTCAATATTTTTATTTTGGTGGCTTTTGTTTTGACAACAGAAGAGAGCTCCAATTGATTTGACTTTCGGATTGTGTCTGCTTGAATTTCAGGTACATTCTCTCACGAGATGAGGGGGAAGGTCCAGCTGGAATACCAAGTATGAGCAAGGATGCATTCAAGGAGAAAAGGAAAACAATCCTCTCCTTCATTTGCAGAGCTGCTGTGGCTCTTGCATATGAATGAGTGGGAAAGCCCCAGACAATCTCATTATGGAAGATCCAATGTGTGATGTTCTCTGTATTTTTCTCTATTTAGAGGCTTTTTTTTTTTTTTTACAGGATGTGCCAGAGATTGGGATGGTTTAACCTGTTGGCCCAGAGCCACTTTTGGGGAAGTGGTTAAAATTCCCTGCCCACGATTTTTTGAAGAATTCACCAGTACCCATGGCAAGATTTTTTTCCTATTCTTTTTATCCCCCTTTTTTTTTTTTTTTATTTTAAATGAGTTCTAATAGTTGAGGATTCCTTCATATTTTCCTGATTCACAGTGCTGTTATGTCAGTCAGCATTCAGTAATCATCCAGATACACATCTCGGCTTGGGGTCAATATTGACACTCATGCTTTGTGTTGTGCTCCACTGAATTGTTTAATCCCTTTACTGATCCAAATGTGATGGACAAGTGCACCATGCTGCTAAATTTATAAAGGAATATGTCATAGAACCACAGATTTATGAAGTTGCACATTAATTAATACTGGAAAGAACCTCCTGAGGCCATCCAGTCCAATCCCCCAGTCAGAGCAGGACCAAGATCAAAACTTGTGTGGAGCTTCCAGTCTGGAACAGGCAGCTCAAGGCTTTGCCCTCAATCCCCAAATGTGTTGCAAAAGAATAATTGGATTTCCTCCGTGGAAGGATTGAATTTTCAGAGTTGATTTCTCATATGAAACGTACAAGTCCCACTGCATCTTGAAATGATGGGGAACATCTCCCTCAATTTTTTAAAGGATGGATATATAGAATATTGTAATTCTTACAGCTAATCTTGCTGAACACGACTTAAGCTGTAAGTCCCTAACTTAGGAATCAAAGGGGTAATAAAAAATTGTTGCTACTCACCAAAACATAAAGAACAGCAGCACCAGCCTCCCATAATTAATTCTGTGCTGTGTTTTACCTTTGAAGGTTTCCTTCAGAGGAACTGTACCCAGGAGGAATATTGGTCAGAGCCGTTCCCACCATACACCATCGCCTGTGGGTTTGATGAAGGTTCCAGTAAAGGACCTGAGGATCAGGTGGGTGTTTGATTTCCTGCTTCTGAACATCTCCAGAGCACCCTCTCCTGACTAGCTGGATGCTCCACTCATCTGAGTCCTGTCACGACCCAGTAATTACCCATTTTCAGTGCGAAACTCAAAACTTTTAGGTGTATTTAGGGCTTGTTTAACAACTTAGCACATTAACATAAAGCAAGTGAGCAGCAGTTTCACACTTTCCTCTCCATCCAGATATCTCCTCCTGGTGTTGAACTCGTGATTAGTTCACTTGTCCAAACTAACAAAGACTTTGGTTCTCTGACAGAGGTGATGTGAATCTTCATCACGCACCCATTTCTCAGGGAAGCCCTACCCACCAGTCCTCAGGGATTTTTTTGGGGAAAATTCCTTTGGATCCCTCCTACTGATTTTTTTTTTCCAGATTTTCTTTGAGTCATAGAAAAATATTTCTTAACTTTGTAGCCTGGTGGTCAACGCACATCCTTAGGAGGGAACTTTTAGATGCCATTGAGTATTTCCACACTGTATCTCAGGTGTTCAGTGGAGCAGGAAGTGAATATTTTTCCTATCTGATAATCATCATTGGTGCTCAATTAAGATCCAGCAGCATTTCTGTCACATCCACATCTTGATATGATTTAAATTTCCACGTTCCTCCTCATTATACTGGAGTTCATATCTGGAGCTTGATCCACCTCCTATAAATAAGAATATCTGTACTTTGCATTTTGGGGAAGCTAGAAAGATAAATGCTTAAAAAACTTAAATAAATGCTTAAAAAAACTTAAATAACTGCTGAAAAGCCTTCTGGAAAGATGCTGGAGATGATCTGAACAGTTCAGAAGGGATGCAAGATTTAAAAGGGGAGTTGCATTCTAGAGCACAGTTCTACAGCCCCCATGGGGTTCTCCCCATGGGCTCAAGTTGTCCTGAGGGCTAAACTCACTCTCCAGGTGGCTTTCTCCAAGCAGTCCCTGGATTATGCTAAGCCAGGCATAATTTCTGGCTGGTCTAGGTTAAAATCAAGCAAGGAGCTTTATTTACATTTCAGCGTGATAGCAGATTTCAGTATAGAGCTGCTGTCTGTGCTCTGGCTGTGGTTAGTTTGTTATTCCAGTCAAACCCACAAGGTTGGACTACAAAAGGAAGATAAGATCAGCAATCTCTGCTGCACTGCAAACACAGGGAAGTGAGTAAAAATCCCGATTGTATCTTGAGAGAAACACTTGCTTTGTATTTTGTACGTGCAGTGAGCGCTTAGGATGTCTTCCGTATAAAGTGTTGGTTTTTAATCCATCCTACAAAAACAGATGAATGAATTGAAATAGTTCATTATTCAGTTGAAGAACCCATTTTCTGATTTTCATCTGTGTTTGGAAAATACTGTATGAAAGATCAGGACTGTTTCAGAAACATCAAGATGATTCCTATAATATCAGGAGCACAAGATCTATTTATGGATCGACTTAAAATTGCTAATCTGTTGCCTCAACCTAGAATTGCAGCCTTTTGGATAAACTGATTTGGGATTAATTAGAGAATAAAGTGTCCACTGGGTTTGTAAGCAGGAGATTTGCCTGGGTTCAGAGAATTTAGTTTCTTGGGATTTTAAATAATTAGGTGATCTTGTAGTGAACCAGAATAAAATTTGCATAGTTAAAGCCAAGAAAACAAACTTTATTTTTCTTAGGACATAGGATTAGGATATAAGTATAAATTAAAACCAAATGAATTATAAAGAATTTACAGTGCTACAATATACAGCAAGGAACGAACTGTTTGTCCAGAGAATTAAGGAATTAAGGTGATTTTTTTGGCTTTAACTTACCTCCACAACATAATGTAACTCTTTGTCAATGTTTCAGCTTCCTCACCTGACAATTGAGAGTTTTATTTCTCTTTCAGCTATAGCTGTTTATAAAAATCAATAATTATTGAATCTGGCCTGGGTCTAAAGTGACAGATTCACAAATCTCCCACCAGAATGCTTCAGTGCTCCAGAGTTTTTATGTACTGACATGAGAAAAGGTAGTCACATTTCAAAGTTAACATTTTCTTGTTGAACGCGCTCAGAGGGGTCAGATGAGCCTGTGGGCTGTGAAACTTCTCTCCTGTGGAGGGTTAAACAGGATTCAAAGGAAAGCCTTTGTTAGTGGTGGAG
This sequence comes from Eulacestoma nigropectus, assembly GCA_013397775.1. Taxonomy (NCBI): domain Eukaryota; kingdom Metazoa; phylum Chordata; class Aves; order Passeriformes; genus Eulacestoma; species Eulacestoma nigropectus. The sequence goes on along the minus strand of VZTE01003410.1, from coordinate 1,450,429 downwards.
GGAAAGTCCTGAAGCAGATCCCGAGCATGCAAACAGCACAGAGAGTTGTGGGATTGACCAGTGAGGGAAATGTGTCCCAGGGGAATGAGCACCCCAGGATGCATCCTGCAGAACCACCTGCATTGGGCTGTGTCTCTTTTTCCCCCAGAAATCCTATTATTCTGCATTTTGGCGTGTCTACACCGCTGGCTATGCAGCATCCGTGACTTCGCTCATTACGGCTCTAATTGTCTTTGCTGCCTTCAGGTAAATATAAATGGGCTCTTTCTCAGGATGCCTTAAGACGATTTCTCTCAGATCCTCCGTGGTTTTGTCTTGTGGGATTTTTTTTATGGTTAATTTCTAATCATTCTAAGACATAACATAATTGATGGTGATGAGCCCTTCTCTACTCGTGCCGTGGTGTTTCCCTGCAGATGTTAAAACAATCAAGCTGGGCAGTCTGTCTTAATGTCCTTAACGACACCATAAAGTGGAAATGCCCTAATTCTATATCATTATTAGCACAAGATAATTATTCCTCCACAAAAATATGAACTCTTTTTTCAGGACAGGCTCTGCAGAAACAGTGTCCCATGCCCCTAAACCACACCATCCTAAACTGTCCATTCCCTCTGTGAAAGGCCATTGCTTCCATGACTGAGAGCTATAAAAAGAGATTTAGTTAAATTTAAATGCCCCATTTGATGATGCTGGGTATTAAGAAGGGGATCAGGTGTTTGGCTGGGGCAGAGCACAGAACAGCTCCCTAACTGGAGTGGGTTGGCATTCTCAAAGGTCATGGCCCTTACAGAGGGATCCAGGAGCACGAGGCTGATGTGTCCAAACCTTGAGGGAGATTCCTTCAGCTCAAGGTAAAAGTGTGCACAGGGCAGTGTAGGAAAAGGGAATCGTAGAAATCTTGGGCTGGAAAAGACATCTAAGATCATCAAGTCCAACCATTAGCCCAGCACTGCCAAGTCCATCACTAACCCACGACCTCAAGCATCACAGCTACGTGTGTTTTAAATACCCACAGGGATGGGGACTCAGCCACTTCACTGGGCAGCCTGTGCCAGTACTTGACAACCCTTCCCATAAAGAAATTTTCCCTCCTATCCAATGTAAACCTCCTCTGGCACAACTCGGGGCCTTTTTCTCTTGTCCTGTCCTTGTTACTTGTGGGAAGAGCCCAGCTCCATCTGGCTGCACCCTCCTGTCAGGGAGTTGTGGAGAGTGAGAAGGTCGTCCCTGAGCCTTCTTTTCTCCAGGCTGAGCTCCCTCAGCTGCTCCTCATCAGATTAATGCACTTTAAGGTAACTGCTCTGGCAGCCATCCCATAAAATGTGACTGACACCAATTCAATCCTTTCTTTGACCTGAAAGGGGCTGACAAGACTGTTGCAAGCTTGTTCAATTTTTTAAAAAGTTATTTAAAATAATTAAAAGGCATTCTCATAATCCAGCCCAAGAGTCCCACAGTTACTCTCTGCTTCTGGCATGTCCTTTCAGTGCGTGGTGATCCAAGGACAATTATCCTGGAACTTTTTTAGCTTAAACAGGTAACAACTGCTGTGCTCCCTCCTGTCTCGCTGCCTCTCAAATAGTGACAGATCATTTATTGCTTTGCAAGGTGTATCCAGTCTCATGTGTTCCTGTTTGGCTTTTGATGAGATGATGAGAAATTTCCCTCAAAGAGCAATTTTTATTTTCTCTTTCCATGCCAGAAAATTCCACTGCACACGGAATTACATCCACATGCACCTGTTTGTCTCCTTTATCTTGAGGGCAGTTGCTGTTTTCACCAAAGATGCTGTTTTGTTTGCAGATGAAACTATGGACCACTGCCTCATGTCAACGGTACTGAACTTCCCCTCTCTCTCACCCTTGATTTAACATTTAATTCTTTACCCAAAGGCCACATGGAGATCTTTTAATCCCATTTCTCCTATTGCTGAAACTGAAATCTTTAAACAAACAACATTATGTAAACCCAAAGACCAAGTGCTAAGGCTGCACTCAGCTTTAAGATCTGTTGACTCTAATGAAGCTCTAATGATTTCTACCAGTAAAGAATTTATTCTGTAAGAAAAAACTCCACTATTTCCCTTTCAAAAATCTGAAGTCAATTCAAATTATGGAACCCCACAGTCTTGTTATTTCTTCATTCTTGTGTGGTAACACTGAATTTTGCCTGTATTTGTAGATGAAACAGACACAACAAGAGTAGACCTAAAAGTTTTTTCTTCCTCTGCACTTCCAGGTTGCTTGTAAGGCTGCTGTGGCATTCTTCCAATTCAGTATTTTAGCCAATTTCTTCTGGCTTCTTATCGAAGGGATCTACCTGCAAACCCTCCTGCTGCTGACCTTTGTTTCCAACAAGAAGTTTGTGTGGTGGTTCGTATGTGCTGGCTGGGGTTAGTACTCCCTTCCTCTTCGTGCCATTCAGTATTTCTGGTTGCTTGCAGAGCTGGATAAAATCTGTGTTTTGAGGTAAAAGGAGCCTGTCAAAGGTGCCACTTTTCTGAGGGGAGTTGTCCGTTCATCCAATACTGCTACATCAAAGCCACATCAATTTATTGCCTTTCATATCTTAGTTATTCACACCATGGTGGTGAATAACCCAGGCCTCAAGAAGATGAGTGATATGGCTGGATAATATCCTAGAAATATGTTCAATTCCTCCACTGACTAAAGAAGTTTGGGTGATTAAGTAGGCAGAATTTGACAGATTAATCTTAAATCATGTGAGTCCAAGCCTAGGAATCAAGCAATTCTATTTTTCTTTTATTTTTAAAGATCTCCTGACTTTAAGGAATCTTTTGAGGTTACACAGCAATTAAATTTATCTCTGATATTCAGCATAGGAATGTGAAATAAATAAGATTTCTTTCACTGTTCAGAATTGTTTATTGTGACTCATACTCCCTTGCCTCACCTTGGCTGGTCTAAAATATAGGCACCCAAACTGAGCAGTTACAATGACATTTTTTCAGCTTAGAAGTGAAATCCAAATTATCCTGAATAAATATTAATTTATCCTTCACCTTCAGATTTTTAGACTTTATTTAACGTAATTAAAATTTTTTTGGAGCTATTCCAAATAGGATTGTCTGTAAGTAGACTCTCAGACCTTGATTAATCATGGCCAACTTGAGATAAGAAAGCAAACAACTCAATTAATAATGTGGTAATCCTCATCTCCTTCTGTAATCAGTGGGAGGTGAGAGACACCTCAGGGGTAACTCAGATCGTAGGTGATGTGGAGGTAAATATTTCTTTCCATTAATTAAAAAGCCAGCTTGAACTTAACACGGTCCCAGCTTGACGTGAGCAAGGGGCTAAAATTTGGAAGGACAAACTCTGGGCCCTTCCTACAGATCTCAAATGATACTTAGAAAGAAATTACCTGCATTTCTATAGATCCATTAGTGAAAATGTCACCTGTTTCAGATTAGAGTCACTTTTGTGGCAGCTTTGAAAGTCACTTAGTCTTTGGAAATTCAATTCCACAGGAGGAGAACAAAAGCAATTTCTGCTTTATAGGCCTTCTTAAAAAGCCCGGTCAAAAATGTAGAAGGATAGAAGGATAAGCAGTGGTAAAGTGAGGTTAGAAATCACCGTATCCTGGGTTCAGTTAAATTTTCATGGAGTTCTTATCAACAGATTGGTCTGGGGTGATTATTAGAGTCCTTAATACAAAAATGTGAACTCTTCCAGCCGCTGTATGAATGTTTATTGGCCACAATTCACAAGATAAAAGAGCCCCTGCTAAATAAATGCTTCCTCCAGCTTTACAAGTGCTTGTAATTCCTATCCAAATCTTCAAGTAATTCTTAGCATTTATTTCTGAAAATGTAGTTTCACAGCATCCCCTATTCTCCTTTGTCAAGATCTCATTCTCCTGCCCTTTTATTCCTTTCTTTTTTCCTTTCCCTGAACTGCAAATTAAATTCTTTCATAAAGTTACTGAAAATTGTCTGACCCATAATTTCAGCTTCAATCCAAGCTGCTGCACTGTGAACTTATTGGAATAAAGATTCCATGGGAAAAAGAAATTCAAACCAATTATTGTGTTCCTGTTGATTTGCTCAGGAGCTCCCACTGCTGTGATGTTTGCTTGGGTCCTCACACGAATCCATCAGCAAAACACTGGGTAAGTCAGAGCTTGGATAAGGCAGACAAGGACACCCTATTTTTTATGGAGTTCTGTTTTTCTGGGAGGGAAAAAGGTGTACAGGAAAAAAAAGAAGGAAAAAAACCTCTCACTATCCAAAATTGTGCCTCTAATTTTTACAACTTCCATGTAAGTGAGAAAATAGTTTTCTAACTTGTGATATTTATGTCCATACATGGGGTAATAAAACCTGGAAATATCACGTAAATTACTGAAATTTCATTTCGTTCCCTAATGCCCAGTCCTTGTGTTAAATTAAAATTGTATTTTAAGAAAATTGCTGCTTCTGTATAAAGTCAACCATAAACTACCAACCCAAATCTCTTCAAATAAGAACTTCCCAAACAACTGACATTAAGTCTTGTTTAAGTAGTTTCTTCTTTTGTTTCCATTCAATTATTTGATTTTTATTTTATTTCATTTTAATCTTTTAATATGAGAGTCAGATACAAAGATTGCTTGGTAAAAGCTGTCCTGAAGGCTTTCAGATCATTTCACATCAGCTGGAAAAGGCACTGTTTTATACCTACCTGCTCAGAACTCAGGAGAGTTGAGAAAGAAGTTGAGTTGAAAGCTGTAAGAAGAGCAAGAAAGAAGGCTGAAAATACAAATGTGTATTTCTTGACTTTATTTTGGTTCTACAATCTCTGCTTCTTGCTGATTAAAATTCCTTTTGATTAGACTACACGGAAACCAGGGACATTTAGACAGCAACTTAAAACTTATTGTCCATTACTTTCCTTTCCTGTGGCAGAAGCGCTTTTGTGTGTTGTGGGGAGCTCCCATGGGACAGATAACAAACCTGGTTTTGTTTGTTGTTTCAGATGTTGGGATGATGATGAAAATGGAGTGGTATTATGGATCATCAAAGGCCCCATCCTGCTAACTGTATTAGTGAGTATTTTCATTTTCCCTTGAGTTTCTGCATATAGATAATTTTATCTACGGTGCTTTTAAAATGAGCTCTTATGATGGTAACTTCAGACAAAAAAAAATCTCTCTTATCCACGAATTTATACCACCTAAATTTAGGGAGGGAGCAGTCTGTTTTTAGGTCTGTGTCTGGTATAATCCCTGTCATAAACAATGAAGAGAACAGGGAGGACTTTTTAGACCATTTAAAATCTGCAAAGTTCTAACCAGAAGTACAAGGAATTAACATAAGACATAAATTGATATTGAGATATGTAGGTCTACATTAATTCAACATAACTTTCATCATATTTTATGTGCAGCTATATATTGGTGGGAAAGATAATTTTTGTTTCTAAAAGCTATCGATTTGAACTGAGAACAGACGAGCGTTGGTTTATAGCAGTGCAATTCCTAAAAGGGGGGATTTTCAGTTATTTGTATCAGCTGAAGGTAAGTCCTGGTTTGTAGTAAATTTACAGATTTTGTCTTGTCTTCACAGATTAACTTTATTATATTCATTAATGTGATCAGGATTCTGGTCCATAAATTGAAATCCCAAGAGGGAGGAGGGAGCCATTCAAGCCACTTTGTGTAAGTATTTCTGAGTCTTTTAATATTGACCTGTTCTAACTGCTGTAAGAAATTTTTTATGGGTAGGAGAACAGAATGTTCTACTCCTCTTCTAATAGAGAAGAAATGACAACGTGAACTTTCTTTTTTGTCCCAAATATCACATCTTGCTTTTTCTTCAGGGCAAAAAGGGTGGGGTGCATACGTTGGGGACAAAGAGCAAAGTAAAATATAAAGCGTGAAACTTCAAAAGCCTGAAAGTGTAAACACTAAGTGGCAGGTGAAGAATCCGTCTCACTCCCAGTCCTTCCCACACAAATGGTCACACAGAGAAAGATGCAGATAATTTCCTTTAAATTCTTCGCAGTAGCAGGATACAATCTGTAAACAAACGTAGCCCTGGTTGTTTAAAAATCCCTTCACAGCCATTGGGGATCCCATCAGTGTAGTCAGAGGACCTTTCCATAACTTCTCTGGATGCAGCTGCTTCCATTTGGAGCTGTTCTCTGAATTAAAAAATGTTCCAACAGGTAATTGCCGCCATTGACGCCATATTTCTAACTTTGTTCTTTAACTCTTGCTTTTCCAGGCGACTTGCGAAATCCACGTTACTTTTGATCCCCCTCTTTGGGGTGCACTACATTGTGTTTGCATTTTTCCCAGAGAGCACTGGTCTGGAAGCTCGGCTTTATATCGAGCTGGGCCTGGGCTCATTTCAGGTAAGACAGACAAAATATTTAACAGCCCTGAGATGTCTGGTCTGTAACACCACACTTCAGGTTGGTTATTAGAGCAGGATTTATGAACGTGTACAAATTCAATGCACACATCCCATCTCACTCCTTCTCGAGCTCTTGTTGCTTGCTGCCTTATTATTCGAAATCTCTGAGTCAGACTTCATATGAATAATCACCAAATGAATACAATATCTACCTTTATTGAATAACAATGACAGAACGCCATGAAGACCAGTCTGTGGATTAAGGTGAACTGATTGAAAATGATTTCACGTGTAATAATGATAAGAGGAATGGTAAATGAGAGTTTATAGCAACCTGCTCTGCCCTCACCCTTTAGGAGTAGTGAGCCATGTTAATATTTCATTGTATATTTTGCTGTACCACTACTCAGAACAACATCATGGATTTGAGAGGGTCAGGGCCTGTGTAGGGTACATTTTGTACTGAACACCTGAGATCTTTTCCCTTCCCCTTTCCCCTATACCCCACCACAACTTGTCCACATTGATATGTGTTGCAAATGATCCGTCTTCCATGCTTACCTTATCTGAGGGAGAATTCGTTTGTAGGATACAGAAAACAGCAAGTTAATCCTTGTTGCCTCTGTACAAGGGCAATCATAAATACAAAATGTCACTGTCCCATTGAGAAATTTAATTCCATTATGAAACTCAATAAATAGTGCCACATCACCTGAATTCCAATGGAAAAATGGAAAATATGCATTCTTTGTTGTCTTACACAAACTATGAATGAAACCTGATGTCTGTTACTGATTCTATATTTTAAATCCTTATGTTTTTTCTCTCCCTACCCTCCCTGTCCTAGGGCTTTGTTGTTGCTCTCCTATATTGCTTCTCAAACGCAGAGGTGAGTAGCAAGTACATGAGATTACCAAAACCTTTAAAACTCACAGTCTCCTCTCGGTTTTTAATTTCTTTTCCTATTTTCAGAACAGATCTGTCTTTGATCCACTCCTGAAACCATGACATCCCCATATCTTTTTTGTCCCTTGGTACCTTTGTTGACTTTATTTGTATTCATGCAGTTCTGACAGGAGGACACAAAATAAACTTTGAAGCAATGACCCTTTAAAAATTGTTGCTGAGTTTCCTATCAGGGGACTTCTCTCCTGGTTTATTTTTGATAGCTATCATGATGATGGCTCAATGGAAAGCTTGTAATGTCCTTTACTTTCTTTAGGATTATATTGTCCTAGTGATTTTCCTCATCTCCCTCTTCCCTTTCCTTTTTCCCTTTTCCCTTTCCTTTTCCCTTTCTCATCTCTCTTTTTTTCCCCTTTTCCCTTTGTTTTTGTCCTTTCCCCTTCCCTTTTCCCTTTCCCCTTCCCTTTTCCCTTTCCCCTTCCCTTTTCCCTTTTCCCTTTCTTTTTCCCTTTTCCCTTTCCTTTTTCCTTTCCCCTTTCCTCGTTTTTTTCCTTTTACTTTTTCCCATTTCTCCCTTCCTCTTTTTTCTTTCTCCCTTCCTCTTTCTTCTTTCTCTCTTCCCTTATCCCTTTCTTTTTACCTTTCCCCTTTCCTTTTCCCTTCCTCCTTTCCCTTTCTTTTCCCCCTTTTCCCTTTACTTTTTCTCCTTTCCCCTTCCCCCTTCCTCTTTCCTCCTTTCTCTTTCTTCTTTCCCCTTCCCTTTTCCTTTTCCCTTTTCCAGATCTGCTCACATAATCAGGACTTTTGTTCAAACACTTTCTTTCCTGGTTTTATAACACTGGTAGAATTTGGGTGAATTCCGTGCAGTAGAGTGTAGTGAGCTCATCATTTAAAAACCTCACTAAATTTGCTGGAGCTTTCCCCAAAAGAGTAGAACCAATCAAAAGTGATGAGAAAATGTAAAACCACATCTCATCCTCTGAAAAGGGAGTATGTTAGTTGAGAATGCCACGCTAATGGTGTCTCAGTCTCTGCAGTGGCTTAAACTTGGACAATTCTCATAGAACATGGAATTTTTAATGTTGGAAAAAGACCTCCAAGACCATCAAGTCCAACCTGTGCCCGATGCCCACCTTGTCACCAGCCCAGAGCACTGAGTGCCACGTCCAGGCCTTCCTTGAACACCAAACCTCCCTGGGCAGCCCCTTCCAAAGTTTAGACAACTCTTTCAGTCAAGAAATTCTTCTTGATGTCCAACTTGAACATCCCTTGGCACAGCTTGAGGCCGTTTCCTTTCATCCCACCCCTTGTTCCCTGGGAGAAGAGGCCAACTCCCACCTACAACCTCCTGTCAGGGAGTTGTGCAGAGCCAGGAGGTCCCCCCTGAGCCTCCTTTTCTCCAAGCTGAACCCCTTTCCCAGCTCCCTCAGCTGCTCCTCATAGGGTTTACTCTCTAATCCCCTCACCAGCTCCATTGCCCTTCACTGGACACACTCCAGCACTTCACAGGAATGGCTAAATGAAAGTGTAAGTAATCCTACCCAAGGATGAATAATTCTTAAAATATGGTTGTTACTTAGGAAAACATTTTATAATGGCCATTCTGAGAGAGTGCCTTCAAGACTTAGCTATAAATACAGAATGCTCTTCTTCCAACCTGCCTCCTGTATCACAGACTCCTTGCCAGCAGCATTTTAATTGCTTCAGCAGCCTTTTAATAGCTTGCATATTGTACCTCACAACACAGAAATCCCGTAGGTGTTAAAAACTGGACAGGCAGAGCCTGATCTCTGGCCCCAAGATGAAGCTGGGTTGGCTCCTGTCCGTGTTTCTTAGGGATAACTGCTCCTGGAGCAGCTTGGCCACTCATTATCACTTGGCAGTGCATCTGTTGTGGTTCCCTGCAATCATAAAAATTAATTATTGTTTTCTCTGTGTGTGTTTCTTCAGTTTTGAGTATCTGTGACAGTGTGAGAGACTGTGCTGCTGCCAGGAAAGGTGTTATCAATATGGATGAAACTGAGGAGTGCTGGAGGGCCTTGAGTTTGCTGGGACAGTGCTGGAGTACTGAATTGGTGGAGGAAATCTCTCTTTCATTTATTAGATTCTTGGAAGATTCAGAGACCCACCCATGAAGTTGCACACAGGGGCTGTCTGTGTGTCTGTGTGGTTAACAGGGAAAATTAAGGCAGAATAGGGGCCAGCAAAATGATAAATATTGCCAGTGACTTTCCCTGATGTCCAAATGCACTTCTGCATGCCATCCTCTGAATTTTTGAAATTAAATCTATTTATTTTCAAAAGGAATAAAGACAGAGTTCAAATTCTTTTAAATATATGTTGAGGTTTAATCCTGACTTATTTGGGCTAAGTACTCAGGCAGTCTTTTGGGCATATTTTACCTTCAGTGTCCATTAAGTCTTCATTTTCTCTTTGTTTGTAAATTCCTATAGGTTCAAACTGAGCTGAAGAAACAACTGTGCAAGTGGCAGTACCAGGAATACCTGACCTTCACCCACAAACACGGGACTTTGTCCAGAGAAACCAGCCCAGTCAACTACGTCACTCAGCTATCCCTGCTGGACAAAATCAGCCCCAAGAGGAGAACCTCTGTGTTCCAGGACGGTGTCACCACTGTCTGAGGCGTTCCAGCAGGACGAGTTGCTGTGACATTGCAATGCCCCACCGTGGCCGACTGGATCCTTTGTGGTTTTCTGTAGTGTCAGGAGCCTTCTGTAAATTCCTTGTCCTGAACAGGAGCTGCTTTTCTCACCTGGTACAGATTCGTGTCACAACCCTGGTTCTTTCTCTCCTGAAGCATAAAATCCCTTTTGTTTTGCTGTGAAAAGCCAGATTTTGAGCAGAGTGAATCAACAGGTTAGCACACAAAAAACCCCCTACATTAACTCCTCCCAGACCCAGCATGTTTATTAGCATTTCCCAAAATTTCCAGTTTCCAAGACCACGCTTCCTAACCATCATTTGAAAGGGTTATTTGGTAGCCAAGCTTTGCCATAATGATTTCTGATGTTCTACTACTTGTTTTGAGATGTCTTGAGACAATCTAATGGAAATTAAGCACAGAAACTTGCCAAGCACTTACCTATAGAACAGTAATCTTCTTTAAAAGGAAACTCAAGATGTCTTGAGTGACACAAACAAGTGACACAAAATACCTACTTGATTCTTTTTTCTTCTAAGCCCGTTGAACAGAGATTAAATTAGGCCAGAAGATTCCAAACCCTTTCTTGTCCAAAGGAAAATGTGGAGCAGCGGAATATTAGGCAGAGGATGTGTGAAGGAATAAATTAGAGCAAACCCAGTGCCAGGTGCCAGCTGGGCTTCCCTGTGCTCGGAAGGGACTCATTAGGACTTGCAGACCTAATCTCAGTGCCCAGATGTTGGTTCTTGTGGCACAGACGTTCAAAACCTTGAAGATCAATCGGTGAAACACCCAATTAAACTGCACTTTTGTACTTTTTGGGGACCTGCCTTTGAGGACTAAACTGCTGTGATTGTCCCAGTCCCGCCCAGCGTTTCTCAGCTCATTATCACTGCACTCAGTGAAGTTTCAGGGATCACAGCCCGGCAGTGAGGTCTGGTAGAACAAAATCTGGTCTGGTGACGCAGAGTGAACCAGAGTTGTTCCACTTGCACCACTTCTTTGGGTGACCTTCCTCTTTCTTCAGGACTGAGTTGGACTCGACCTCAACCTCTCCAAAAGCAAAGAAAAGGTACACAAGATGGGTTAAACATTCCCAGGAGAAGCTGCATCAGGCTTGGAAGCACTGCTGGAGACCACAGCCATTCACTCACGCTCAGAGTTCCAGTGCCAATTTAGCTAAAAAACCCCAGTAATCCAGTCCCTCAGTTTGCTCTGCTCTTGGTTAATTATTTAGCTCAACAGACATTTGACCCCTGGAAAGCTCTTTGCTGATTTTAGGTGCTTCACCTCTAATTCTATTACAGCAGAGATTAATTGTCCAGGTTTCTATAAATAAGATTCAAATAAGTTATTTATTAATTAGGCGTTTAACTCATCTGTCCACAATCTCCTATGTTCATTGTAAGGAGTAATTTTGTCTATTCTGACTTTCTTATCAGCTTTACTTGTAAAAGCAACCTCTGTTCCTGTGTTTTGTTGCTGAGCATAGTAATGAGAATTTGTGTACAAAATGTATGATGTACATCTATAAAATTCAAGTGGCCATTACAGCTGTTGTGAGTTTGTACGTTTGGTTTACGTCAGTTTGGATTTGAGTTTGTACATTTAATTTATGTCAGTTTGGGTGTTTCATTTGAGACTTTATAAAATAAAAAGTTATTAATCCTGGGGAGCGCTAAAATTTCTCGGATAAAGATTTGATTTGGACTGTGAAAAGAATCCTGACCCCTTTTTGATGACCCACCTGAGTTCGTGTGGGTGTGTTTATGAGTCGGGAATGCTTCAGGCAGGGATGTTTTGCTTCTCAGAAAGCCTGGGAAGGCAGCAAAAGCGTCCCAAGCCGTGTTTAACTGTGCTGTGTGTTCCGCGTGGAACCACTGCCACCTCCTGGAGCTGGATGTGGGCAGCCCACAAAGCCAGGCTGGCCTCCCAAACATCCCCTGAACGAATTTTAAGCGACTCCCGAAGGGCAGCTGCAGGAGATCATTCAATTACATCAGCTGCTTTCACTTCCTCTAACCCCCGATGCCTTTTGCACCGTTAAACTCTCCAAGAATTCTTTCTAAATCCCTTTACAAGCTACATGACACCCTGGGAAGATCAAAACCTACTTTTTCAGCTGGTTTTTGTGGTGTTGCAGCAAAGACAGGTTGTTAAGGTAACTGAAACTTCTCACTGAGGGTAGATTTCTAACTCTGACAATGTCAGCATGGTTTTTTTTTCAGAAAATTTGATTGATCGGGCTCCAAATTAAAAGAAATCCTTCCAGCAGACAGCTGTACATGTTTTGCACATTCAGAGCTTCCCTGAAGCTGCCTAATGCACCCAGAGCAAGAATTATTTGAGTATCTGAGGAGGATCTGTCCAATTGCAGAAATTACAACTGAATTCAAGATAGTTGTTCCTCAGTGTGTTGACAGACCTGTTAAAAGATGTTTTCCTCATTTAAATCAGGTGTCTGGGATTTGGAGCAAATGTGCTCTAGTGTGGTATTTTATCTTTAAAATAGTGGATATTTACATAGAGTGGCTGAAACACTTTTGGAGGTGTCTTTTCTTTCTCTGCTTCTTAATTATAAAAGCCTAAAAAATCATTTAGGCTAGATGCAACCTTTAGAAATTAGGCTTTTTTCAGATTCCCTCTTCTACATTTGCTGATCTCCATGATTAAGGAGACACTGGCTGGTGCAGCCATTCTGCACGTGGTGGGAAGGGGACATCCTCTGCCCCATCATCCAGCCCTCAAAAAAAGGGCTGGGGCTGTCTCAGGTCATCGTGGAAATCCATGTGAAGGGTATTTACAGTGATTTGAAACGTAGCAAAGAGGAAGATATATAGATCTGCCCTGTCCCTCCCAATTCCCCACCTGCCCAGGGCCCCCTCTGATCCCAGGTCCTGCCTGAGCAATGCTGTGGGATGGGGATCTCCACCCCCAGCCCTGCTGCTCCCTGACACATCTCTGACCTCACTTTCACTGAATGTGTGTCCACTTTTCCATCAAAGGACAGGGCTCCAAATACCTGAACTTTGGCTGGGAGGATAACGGCTGAAAGATTCAGCGTCTTTGGAGGATTCATAGATCCATGAGGGACAGGCAAAGACTTATGGTAGCTGAAGCAAAGGAAGAAGAGGGGGAAAGTATCAGAAATAGTTCATCTTCTGTGGAATCCTCTGTTTCAGTAGTGTGAATGTACTTGATGCTTTAAGAATTATCCTGTTGATAAAACTCTTCAGGTTTGCTTTGACTATAAAAGAAACGAAGCCTCGAAGCAAATCAGGGGTTACAGAGACCAATCTTTTCCCACCTTTGCCAACTGGCAACATCTTTGTTTGAGGACAACAGAATTTCTTCTCCTGTTTGTACCCTGTAGGAATAATATTTATTCCCTAAAGGACCTCTGGATGAAACCCAGAGCCACAGAGGCTCTTAGAGAGTGTGCCACATTTGATTTGTTGATATCAGCCCACAGGCCTGTCTCATACTGATGCAGGGAGATAAACACCACTGGTTTATGGAGAAGGAACGCTGTGCATGGCAAAGATTTCACCCCTGGTTGGTCCAGCACTGACTTTGCCCAGCAGAATCCAGGGTGTCCTTCCCATGGAGAAGCCGGCGAACCCTTTTAGCACAAAGAACTTCTGCTTCAGGAAAAGAATACACTACCCTGTAAGTTCACAGACAAAAAGTTTTCTTTGGTGCAATTTTATATCAGAACAGACTTCTACAAAATGATAATACATTTATTGTGTCATCTACAGCAGTATACATGTTAAAAACAATTTCTCAAAACACAAAAAGGGTTAGAAAGCAGCAGTTATCTGTGTTTCCACCTCATAACAAAGCTGAATAACCCCAGATCCCGTTACCAATTAAACCAATTTTGACCAAAAAAGGTCAGTATTAGACCCAACAGGCCAGTAACTTTGTACCTTGACACAGTCAAAAGCCAAAATACAGCTTTCCATCCAATAACTTGGTTCTTCTCAGACCTATAGCAGGTTGCATTGCCACTAAATTGACAAGTAGAAGGGAAAGAGAATGAACACACCAAATATTTGTTTTTTGCAGATTATACTGATACACAAAGGCCTCTTGAGACTTCTCTGCAAGCACAAAGTCCATTGGGCAAGGCATATGCAGAAGCCTAAGTAATTTCAGACACTGAAGAGTGTCATATCACACAGTGTCATATCACACAGTAATTCTTCACATGGATGAATTCCCCAAAAGAAAGCCAATGGGAAATTGCAATCTGAATCATAAGAAAGTGAAAGACCATGAGGTTCAAAACATTGTTCAAGCTCTGCTGGTGTGTTTTCATACACAAAGTACAATGTGTATTTAGCTGAACTTAGCTCTTTAGTACAGATATACACGGAGCAACAACATCAGAACATCCTTAGCTGCTGCTGCATCCTCCATATCTTCCTAACTTGTTCTTAAATGCAATTCTGAACTGGTTGCACGTGCTTGACTGCTAAAATCAAAGGGTAAAATCCTATTTTTTTTTTTCTTTTTTTCACTGCATGTGCACTATATACTATGGTTTGCTCCTGGACACAGAAGTGCTGGTTGCGTGGACACAATCTGACAGGGAGAACAAAGTGTCCTGAAAACCCTCCATGAGAGCTCCTAACTCTTTACCAGGCATCCACCTCCCCCAAATCTGCTTGGTAATACCCAACAGTTGCCAGCCCAAAGCTTTTCAAGACCATCATTTCTCAGCATGCATGAGACAGAGCAATAGTGACTGGGCAAAGTTGCCAGGGAAATTTCATTTATATCTAGGCCTCCCCAGGGTCAGCATCTGTCTCTAATCCAGTCAGGGAGATGTCCTGGTGGAGAGAAACATCCACGTGCAAAGTGTGAATCATCTGGCCCTGGAGTAGACATCAAAAATACGTGTGATGCTTGTACTTTGAAATTGCTCATTTCTCTTTTGTGACCAAAAAGGCAAACTGGAGAAAAAGGATTAAAGGAAGAAATCTTCATTTTGGTGTCTAAGTGATGTGGGTGTGCCCTTAGCTGTCTGCTCAGGAGCATAAGATCTCTTCCAGAGGTTTAACTCTGAGCCAGAATACCTAATGCCAGAAGTGCCAGATGTTGAAAGGGACACATATCTAATACAGCCTTTGATATTTAACTCCTAAGGAAGAAAACCGGTTAAAAACAGGTATTTGGTTGTATTTTTGCGTTATGTACGTTTCTACAGCTGCAGAAACGGGAGCCCAAGGAACGCTGCCTTCACTGAGATCATGAAGTCTGCGTTTGGACCGAATCCCACTCTGTGAGTTGCTCTGTTTCCTAGAACCCATAGATGTGACTTAGGAACTACAGGAGACACGAATCCTGTCTGGCAGCTGGATGCCAAGCAGGATCCCATGTGGTGTCCATATATCCTGTTCCTACCACCTCGTCCTGCTTCCCTTTAGACCTTCCACACTAGGGCAGCTCTGCTGAGGTCACAGTCACCGCCCTGCAGTGTCACAGAGCAGAGGAGAAGCACAACAATAATAATAATATAAGCCCATCTTGCTCTGGAAGCCTTGCCCACATGAGAAAGATCTCAGAACAAAAGAGGAAGTCTGATGTCATGGAATCACATAATTTTATGGGGAAGATCTTAATTTATTGAACTTTCTAGGTTTTGATCTGTGGGAGCCTTTGCAAAAACACAGGCAGGGCTAAAGCTCTTCAGGAGCCTTAAAGCATCTATTGCTACCTACAAAGAATGAACTTATTTTCCTTAATCTTCCATGGACACTTCAGAAACCATTTCTGGGCTCTGAAGCCTCCACAGGCAACAGGTTGAAAACTTCTGACACAGGCAATTGTTCCTGAAACACTACTGAAACCCAAGTTCAAACACCAAGGCAAATAAAGCCAATTAAATTAATGGGGTTTGCATTTCTTTCATTGCTACTGTTTGCTAAAGTCACCCTGGACATATATTTTTTTGTTATAAATCTGAAATTTCTAATTTCTGTCAGGGCTGGGCTGGAAAAAATAATGTAAAGTCGGATATTTGCACGATTCACAGGCCAGATTTAGTAGAGATTTAGTAGCAGTGTCAGACAAAAGCACTGAAACCTCCCAAACTGACACCATTAGTGTATTTTAACCTATTTGAATGATGATTTCCTGCAGTATTGTGACTGAATGCGTGTCCCATCCATTTGATTGGAAAAGCTTCCCTTGCAAGATTATAACTGAAAACAGAAAACCAAAATACTGGAATTACTTTTACTGGAGTAAAAATTGCTCAACCCCCAAATCTCATTTATGCACTTTCAAGAACTCGAAATCTTTCTCTTAATTTTTATTGTTCCTTTTTTATTTCCTTTTTTTCCCCCAGGATGCTTGGCCTGCTGCTTCCAGGAATTTTTCTGCTATTCTTAATAGATCCATGTCTGTCTGTATTTGATTCTTTGCATTGGTTTTGCTGCCCAAATTTGGGTTAGAGCTGGAAGAAATGCAGCTTAATAACATGATTATGTTTGGTCTTATCTTTCAGCTGCATGATCAAAGACAAACTGAAATCTGAAATAAAGCTGTTTCTATCTCAGGAAAAGAGAAAGAAATGGGAGGCAAGATTAATATGACAAAGAATCCAAGTGAGCCAGGAGTTATTTCAACTCCAAGTTCAGATAAAGGTTTCTCACTGCCACAAAAGTTTTACAATAACTTTCCAGTGGGAAGAGAAGGTGAAAAAAAAGTTGCTGAATTTTAAAAGGAGAGGTGATCAGTTTAGGAGTGAGAGCAAAATAATATGAAAATAATGGCAGTTACAGAGCTTCCTTCATATTGAGTAAAAATGTTTTTTTCTTGACCATTTTGGATTTGCTTATTTTTAGCTGCTGGTTTCTTTTGTCCATGGGACACTTGAAAAAAACTCTGAATTTTTGAGCTGACCAGAGGTCCCTTCATATGCAAGCACTGGATCTATCCTGCTATTCAGAAGCAGAATTTCATCCACTTTTGATATGAAAATACTATGAAAAGCCACAATTTTACATTTCATGGGCAAGGCAAATGATGGCAACATATCCTCCTCTCACTGCTGAGGAGGATTAGAGTCTCATGGTCAGGTTTTCAGCAGGAGTCCAAGAAATTCTATCTTGTGTCCCATTCTGGTCCTCGTAATCCAAGAAAGAGGTGGCCAGACTGGAGAGGGTCAAAAGGAGGACCATGAAGATCATCAAAGGGATGGACAATGGGGGCAGTGAAGAAAAACTGAAGTAATTTCTCTCTGGAGAAAACAAACCTCAGTGGGGACCTCACCAAACTATTCCAGTACCAGAAGAGTGGTGAGAAAGAGGATGAAGGTTCTTTTTTCACAAGGATCCACATGAAGAGTACGAGGGTGACAAGTGGCACCAGGAGAGGGATCATCTTGATATGAGAAAGAAATTTTTTCAAGTGAGAACAGTCATTCATGGGAACAAGCTCCCCAGAGATGTGGTGTGGTCCCTATCAGTGGAAATTTTCAAGATGTGTCTGGACAGGTTGTTGGATAAACTCATCTTGGCTCCCTTTCTCATGAAAGGTTGGACCAGACTGGTCACTCAAGGGCACCTCCAGCCTTGGTTGTGGATTCTATGAACTGCATTCCCTTCTGGAAGGTATCTAACACTAGGATGGAGAGAGTCTAGGGAGAGTCATCTCTGCAAAGGTAATCTCAAATTATCAGCACAAAGGCAATCCTTTAAAAAGGTAATCTTAAATTATCAGTTCATGCCCACTTCTGGTTGTTATTTAGCTTTGCAGTTGCAGGGCACTGTCCTTTAGGTGCAGTGAGAGACAGATGCTGAGAAGGAGGAGCCAAACACCCAATAAAGTGTCTGGATTTAACTTCCAAACTTTATTTTTCTCTGGACTCGCCTACCTTCGTCCCATCTCCCACCGCTCCATTTTAACACCTGGTTTTCAAATGCAAATACTCAAACGATGCAGAGGAACTCCGGTGTTTTTCCTCTAGGATACAAAACTTCCCAGGACTCAGCATTTAAGGTTCTTTCCCTGTGCTCTGAGCTCCAGGAATATTAAAACTGAAGGTAAAAGGAAGTGACATCACCCTGCAGCAACGCACAGCCTTGTCCTTTACAATCTAGGTCGTAGTTTTCATTTTTGGGATGTGAATTTTCCTGCAGTACCAGCACTCCACACTGACAAGTCAATAATCAAACAGTGGTTAGATACAGTAAATAGTCACAAAACCTGCAGCACAGAAAGTTTTTGTACATTTATAAAAGCAAAACAAGAAAATTTAGACAGGAAATACATTATGGACATGGTAGAAAAAATGGCTCAAGGAGCACTGCACACTTGGGTTTTTTTTTTTTGTTTTAATTGTGTACTGTTTTTAATAACACAGCCTTTCTAGCTCCAAAATATATTTCACAGTGAAAAATCAAACAAAGCACTGTTACACTCAGTTGATATTTACACACACGTAGAAGCAAACTGCCTGCTGGATTCTTCCCTCCTGAAACAAATGGAAAAACAGCCACTGTGGGGTGGCCATGCCCGGCCAGCACCTGCAGCTTACGTTCAACAGAGACATCTGTGGAGAGCTCGTTTGTGCCGCGGCATCGGAGTCTGGATTCCGTAACCGTGAACACCTCAAGTGTGACCTTCCCAGGGACACTGGGAAAGTTCCTGTGCCTCAGGAAAAGCCCCATCTGCCAGTGCATAACACTTTTATTCAGAGAAATAAAATCATAATAGAAGGGTTGTTTATTTTTTTTTAGATATATNNNATATAATATATTTTATATTTAATATGTTGAGAGATCCCATTCCTTCTGGTAAATTCAGTGCTGGTGAACGGATTCAAATTTTCTGTTGAACAAGAAACACAACGTCTGCAACAGCAGAAATTTCCCCTCCACTGCTCTCCAAACTCCTGAGCATTGGCTCGAGGAATTAAGGAAGTCCAAGTTTTCACAACTTTTCCATCCTTGGACTCTCTAGCTGGGACCACCAAAAATGAATGGTAATAACAATGTGCTGAGGCCAAATCCCAGTTCCAGGTGAAGTGGGTTTATTCTAACAACAAGAACAGCAGTTTTCTGTACTGGTTTTAATTTAGCTGAGGACCTGGTCTCCAGTGTGCAGGGTTGGAGGGTGGTTTTGGTGATGTGGACATTTGCCCACAAGGCACTGGACTGAGATCCACCAACTCAAATTGCAGAGCACTGTAGGATGGCCAGGAAAACAACAGAACTCAGAAGTAAGCTCAGAAAAATTTCAACAACAGCAAAAAAAAAAAAATTAAAAAAAAAGATCCAAACACCTTCCTGCTCTGGACTGAAACAAGTCAAAAGTCTCCAGTTAGAGGCGGTTATTTGACATCTTTTTCTCAAAAATTCTGATTTATTCATGCTTGAAAACTGGCTAGTAGCCATTCATGCAAAAAATAGATTTTTATTTTTTTTTAATAATGCATTTACAATGTTGTCAATATAATCCTTGCGAAATCCCATCCTATAGAAAATTGACCAAATATGCATTTACCTGATAAATCTGCCTTTCCCCAACTCTTTCTGGACAGCAAAGTACCTGGTTCCTTGAGAAACTTTCTAAAATAGCTCTAAGAAGCATCTAAAGAGAGAGGAAGGGCCAATCCATCAGTTTAAAACGCTTCAGTGGCTTTTGCAGAGAGTTGGGAAGAGGAGGACAAATTCTGCTCTCAGAGCAGCAAATCGGTGCTGTAGGCTCAGGAAAAAAACGGTGTTTGGATCATAAAAATCCCATTCATGAACCTGGGGAACAGTGGAAGTGGTTTCAACTGTTTTGCTGGTCCTCTGCGCCAGGGTAGATTTCACATGACAGGGCTGTCCCCATCTCTTAAGAGCATGATCCTGAACCAATATGACCTCAAACAACATTTCTGTCTGCTTCGAATTAAATTTACATTCATTTAGATGGCTCCAGACAAGAGCAGATTATTTCCCATAAAGGACTCTACAAGTGTTAAGTATAATTATAATTAATTTTTCTTTCACAACTTTCTGAGACCTTTTTTTTTTCTCCTTTTAAAAATAAGTACACTAGGATTATCTTTAAAAATCTTTGCTTAAAATGACATTAAAACTCTTTTTTCTCTTTTACTTAAACTAACAAAAACCAGTGAAATTAAAAGCTCACACGCAGCTGACACTAAAATTCCGAGTATTTCACTTTTTTGTTGTTGTTTTTAGTTTATGATCACGTCAACTAACACCGAAGAACAAGCCTGAATTTTGAATTTCCTGGTTACTATTAGTTTCAGTTCAAAACTTCACATTTAAAATGCCATTTTCATCTTTGTTTGTAATATATGCATACACATACACGCACATATATATATATTTGAGATATATATATATATTTCTCAGTTCATAAATTCATAAATCCAAGATGAAGGGAGCGCTAGGACGGCCCTGGAAGCCTTTCTTGCGCTGTATAAAGACTCTTAAGAATTGACATCATCGACACTGGGTTGAAGTAGATTTGTAGCAGTCGTGGCTTTAACTACAAGGCAAAGGTTGAAAGAACATTCGAGTTCCTCTCCAAGAAAAGCAGTAAGACCATTGGTGGTGAAACAAACAGAATATCCCAAGAGAGAGAGAGAGAACTGCCAGGTGTGGGAAGTCATCTAAAGTCTTTATCCTTTCCTTCTGTGCCATCTTAGTGTTCAGTTTAGCTGTTTTTTTCTCACCGAATGCGGGTGACTTTTTACTTTCCAGGGTGATCCTGCCAGGTCCTTCTCGTGCCTCTTTGCTCTGGCAGGGAAGAGTCAGCACACAGAAGTCAACCAGGTTGCAAAGGCACGGCACTCTGTGTGACAGCGCTGCCCCACGCCACCAAAACCACTTCTGGCCACTGATGCGGAGGGTTCGAGGTCATCTGGAGGGAAAGGCCACCCTGGAACTGACTCTTGCTCTTAAGGTGGGAGGGAAGGAACAGTCATTTGTGTTATTCAAGGAGTCCAAACGATCAATCTACCAATCGATGCCAAAAATAGAGCTATATCTCAACTGCATGGCCCTTTTAGAAAATTCACAGCTTAGCTAGAACAGAAAGCATTCCTGGAAGTGTCCCTGGGTATGGAAAAGCACAGCGGATCCCATTGCTCTCGCCTGAAGTTCCTGCACTGATGTGAAGTTTCACATTGGCACAGCTGTTCCTTTAAATCCATCGGGAATGTCTGACTTAATCCAGTCATGAGCTCAGTTTTCTGAAGATCCTCCTGAATCAGCTGGATTGAACAACCCAAGCATGTTAGCTCCATCCTAAGACTCCAAAGAGAAACACTGCGGAAATTCACGTGCCAAAAGACAGGGACAGGCTAAGACATGTTGGACTAGGGAAAAAAAATTAGGCAAATCCAACCCAAAATGGAAACCAAGTGGAAAAATGACAAAGGTCATGTCCATTCACAGACTAGGATCAGTTTGGCAACCAAGGATCACAACTGCACAGCAATCACTTGTTACTTTGGACGGACAACGGATTACTCGCAGATGCTCTGAAATGGGAATAGTTGAGTGGGTGGGTTTGGCCTCTTGTTTGTCTTTTAAACATTCTCCAGTAATGGCCTTGAGTACAGCTGGGTATTTACAGTGACTGTTAAAAAGAGTTATTTACACTTTTCCTTTGCTTTTTCAGCTCAGGAGGGGAGAGGAGAGGAGAGGACAGGACAGGACAGGACAGGACAGGACAGGACAGGACAGGACAGGAGGAAAAGGAAAAATGAGGAAAGGAAAGTTCAGGAAAGGAAAGTTCAGGAAAGGAAAGGAAAGTTCAGGAAAGGAAAGGAAAGTTCAGGAAAGGAAAGGAAAGGAAAGTTCAGGAAAGGAAAGGAAAGGAAAGTTCAGGAAAGTTCAGGAAAGTAAAGGAAAGGAAAGGAAAGGAAAGGAAAGGAAAGGAAAGGAAAGGAAAGGAAAGGAAAGGAAAGGAAAGGAAAGGAAAGGAAAGGAAAGGAAAGGAAAGGAAAGGAAAGGAAAGGAAAGGAAAGGAAAGGAAAGGAAAGGAAAGGAAAGGAAAGGAAAGGAAAGGAAAGGAAAGGAAAGGAAAGGAAAGGAAAGGAAAGGAAAGGAAAGGAAAGGAAAGGAAAGGAAAGGAAAGGAAAGGAAAGGAAAGGAAAGGAAAGGAAAGGAAAGGAAAGGAAAGGAAAGGAAAGGAGAGACCTGCACCACCATCAAAACTATTATTTCATTTTTTTCTTTTTCAAGGGATGGTTTTTGGTTTGCTTGTTGGTTGCTTTGTTCTCCTTAGCTGCTCATGTCGCCAGGTTCTCCGCATTTATGCTGGACATCCGAATCTGAGAGCTGCTCTTGCTCAGAATGGAGAGTTGTGTCCCCCCGTTCACTCCGCTGCTCGCTAGAGAAGGATGGCGATGTTTGAAATCCACAGCAAAATACCGGTTGACTTTCCAGCTCCTCCATTTTCTCTTTATTTCTGATTGCACCTTTAGGGAGAAACTTCAAAAGGTCATTTTTTATGTACTTAGCCGCTCGAGGACATGCTGACAAATTATCAAGATTAGAAAAAACCCCACAATTCGACAGAACTATTTTTAAGGTTGTTATTAAACTCCTCATTTCAGCAAAATCCGAAGTTACTTCTCCATGGCTGGAAGAGGTCCGGGCATGTAGTGAGAACTACAGCCCAGCCCACATTCTGTGTCTGACTTCTGATAATTTAGGATCAGCCCAGAGGTGCATGGAAGACCCGATCAACACTGCCTGGAGGAAAAAATAGCCTGTTTTCATCAATGGCCAGTACCAGAGACATAATAAGGAGCCAAAGAAGCCAGCAATCAAAAAGTACTGGAAAATATTGAAACGCTCTGTCCACACAGGCAGCTTCTCTCACCTGCCATTAATGGATGGATGTTTACTGAAAACTTTGCCTCCTGCTTTCAGATCCTCTCCAAGCAGGCCAGCTCTGAGATTAATGTACATCTGTGACACCTTCCTTTTCTTGAGAGTTTTTTTTTTTTTTTATAGGCACCCACAGTAAATCACCAAGAGTAAAACAATCCATGGTCAGAAGTTCAATTAGGAAATAAGTAATAATTCCATAGCTTTCCTACTTTTCACTCATCACCAGTTTCCTGCCAACGCTGCTAGGGTGTGCATGTGTATAAATATATAAAGTAGTAAAGATTTAAAGTAAGAGAGATCACAGCTCAGACCAACATTTACTTGGTCTATTACTCACTCCTGTATCATATTTCTGAATGAAATATTGGAAGAACAAGGAGATATGTTGAGATATTTTCCCAATATATTTTTCCAGTCTCCAATGAGCTGCTGTGTCAAAGATGTTTTTCTTGTCTGTAACAGTAATTTCTAGATTTTCTTGGGTTAATATTGTCAAAATAGATCAGCATAAGTCAAAATGCTAAACAAGGGCCTCAACTGTATGGACAAAAACTACAGAGAGGAAAAATCCAACTGGAAATGTTATATTCTCCTTCTAGGACCTCCAAAGTCCTATTTTGGTTAAAGAATAGGTATTTAGAGATTGGATAGAGCATGGAGTTATATTATCTCTGTAAAAAGGGAATAGTGTTTGCATCTGGGGCAGTGTGATATTGCAAAGCCTTTCTTGCTGTAGTAAATTTAGTGGTGGCACAAGACATTCTCTCATCACCGTTCTGTGATATCTTGAGAGAGAAAATGGCTTTAATTAACCTAGTTGTGCTGGTTTGGCTAAGAACCACCCCCCACTCCCTCCAAGGGCCTTCAGGAGGTCTTGACTATGCCCATGAGCAAAGGTGACCCATAGGTTTGTTTGATGAGCTTGGGGATTGTTATGGTTCATCTGAGAAGGAAACACTTGGATTAAGGAGTTTGAGACCTTTTGTGCCAGAGATCAGCAATGCCAGGCTATACCTGCACTCAGTGCACTCAGTGCACTCACTTATACCCCGTGAAAAGAAGAAAAGAAGGTGATTTTAGGAAAATACTCCAACTGTTGGACTGCACAAGAGATGTGTAGCAGTGGAGGAGAGAATGGATGAACTCCTGATGTTCCTCTTAAGGCAACCTGGAGCAGGGAATCTTTTCCCATCAATTCAGAACACAGTTACCTCAGATATTCAGTCAGATAAACAAAGGCACAGGTGAAGCAGAAAAAAAACACAAATGTGGGAAACTGATGCCAGCAGGAGCAGCAGCACTTTCCATGTGCTGAGAGGAGTGTGAGGCTTGCAAGGCACCCAGGTGGTGTCTGGAGGATGGTTCTGGGCATCTGACACCCTTGGGCTGTTTGTGTCTAGGGATGAAAGTGGCAGGGCTCAGGAGAGAAGCTGGCACCAGTTGGGTGGTGCCAGAAAAAGAGGCCAAGGATCCATGAAAACTTGAGCTTCAGTGAAGAGTTTGACACTGTTTCCCCCAGCCTTTTCCTAGGAAAGCTGGCAACTGGATGATCTGCAAGGTGGGAAGGAGACCACACTGAGAGAGTGGTGAACAATTGTTTTTACTTAGGCTGGCATCTTATCACTAATTGGGTCCTCCAGGTATTGGTATTGGACCCCACACTGTTCCACACAGAGCAAAGAATGGATTGGGTTGGAAGAGACCTGAAATATCACCTCATCCCACCTCCTGCCATGGGCAGGGACACCTTCCACTATCCCAGGCTGCTCCAAGCCCCATCCGACCTGGCCTTGGACACTTCCAGGGATCCAGGGGCAGCCACAGCTGCTCTGGGCAACCTGTGCCAGCACCTCACCATCTTCATCACAACCTCAGTGATGGGATTGAAAGCACCCTCACCAGTTTGGCTGATGGCACCAAACTGGGTGGTGACACGGTCATGTCAGACCTCTTGGATAGGGCTGAACAGGCCGGGAGAGTGGGCTGGCAAGAACAGGGCGAAGTTCAACAAAACCAGTGCAAAATTCTGCACCTGGGATGACATTTCAAAAGAGACCAGTCCATATCCTACCCCTGTTAGGGAGCCTTAATCTGAGCCATCGTCTCTGGTAAGGCCAATGTTTTGGTTTAATAAAGGGATCACAAATCCTCNAATTTTTGGTTTAAAAAAAGGACCACAAATCCCCTTTTTTTTTTTTTTTTTTTTTTTTTTTTCCCTTTTCTGAGAATTGTGAGATTCAGCCTAAAGTGTCAGGGATTATGGTAGATGATGAGTTAGAATGGACAGTTAGAACAGCAGTTACTCCCACAAGAAAATGGGATGTAGATGACAGGTGAGGGACATTAAATATTAAAAGTCTTACCTCCCCATTCAAGAAGCAGTAGAGAACAGCAACAACAAAACCCTAGGGAAGTGGGAGAGAAAAAAAAAGCAATTCAAATCCTGAAGGAATGACAGAAAATAGCTGGATTAAAAAAAACAAAACAAGCAAATAAACAAAACCAAAATCCTGGTATACAAAACATACACGTAAAATGAACAGACACACTCTGAGAGCTGTGCATGCAAAGCAGTTATAAAGAACAGAGATGTGGTTCTAAGGAAAGCAGAACTCAGTGTACAATCACCTGGAAGGATCCCAGTCCCAACTCAAACACCAGTCTCTCCCTCTTACTGACGTTCTCAGGAGAAAACGCAAACACCGTGTAGTGAATTCCAAACAAGGGGATCAGCAGCAGGGTGGAGCGAGCCAGTCTCCTGTCACAACAGAGGGAAAGAACTTTAATGCAGCCTTGCAATTAGCAGCCCGCGCTTTAATTAAAGAAGAAAACACAGAAAATATTTTGCTGACTGACTTTTGGGAAATACAAACACTGCATAATTATACAAACAAATATGCAACATTCCTGTTTGCTCCCGAAGACTGATTGCACACACACTGCAGTTTGCTCCCCCTTCTTCACACTGCTACAGTAATGGCACATTAATAATGCTTAATGCTCTCTGCTGCTATTTTAATTTGCATTATTATAAGCAGGAATGTGCTCCTACCATGACAAAAAATGAGGGGGGGAATCTTGCTAAGGGATTTAGACTGCTACCACGGTACAGTTATAAACCTCTCACCCAACTGCTGAATCCCAGTGGAGCCTTTGAAATCACCTTTTTTTGTTGATTTTGTGTGTGTGTGTGAATATGTTTCTAAACAGCAAAAAAATTCCAGAACAACCACACAGATAAAGCTAAAAAACCAACAGCCATACAAATAAAAGCTAAACCCCCCCTGCATGTTCTTGTTCTTATAGCCACAATTATTCCTGAAGGTTTGATTTTGGTCTCATTTATACCGTTGGAAACCTAAGCGCAATTCCACTGTTTAACTACTTTCCATTGCTTCAGAATAAAGAGGTTTCAGAGGTAAATCAAGCCCAGCAGGTATAAACAAAAGGGCTGGAAATGAGTGTGTTACATGTGAGCACCTAACTGGTGACATTCCCCCCAAAGCAGGGGCCAGCCAAGACTTGCACATGTCATTTGTGTCATTTGTGTCATTTGTGTCATTTGCTGACTGAGCAGCGAAAAATAAAAGAGCAAAGGGAAAGCAAATGTTGATTTGAAAATGAGGCAAGTGCTCTACTGAAAACAAAGTGACCTAAAGAAACCTCCAGGACATTTTCAGAGGGGAAGGACATCACTGATTACATTCAGGCAAGGCAAGAATGTAGATGGAGGACAAAGGAAGGTAAAAAGCCATGAAGATTTCTTGAAGAGCTGCGTATTTGTTAAAACTCAAATGTCCCCTCTGCTTTTATCTATTTGGTACCTTGCAGACAGATTTGAATTTGTTAATACGTGCTCAATGATAACCCAAAATGATGTGTTTGTTTTAGCAGCACTGAAGATTTAATTAACACATCTCCAAGAATTCTGTGGGCACAGTTATCTCCAGTAGTGAACTGGGAATGGGACATCAGTGCAGTGCTGCTGTCTCTCAGTCAGACTTCGGGCCCTAATGGGGATAAATTCATCACAACTCTTGCCTGGAGACTGCACTAAATGTCTGATGGACACCAAACCTCAAATCTTGGTGAAAGATCCCACAACAAACCATAAAACACCGTTCTTGTGGGTTATAAAATTAGACATTGGCCAAAAGCTTTTTATAAAGAGAGGAGCAACCTCAGAACAGGGTGATGAAGAGATACAGAGTGTCCAGATTTGATGATCTCTAAAAAAAGTAATCTATACAGGAGTGAGCCAGTGTAAAAGAGCTTTTGCAGTCCTTTTTAGTCCTTTTTCTCTATGGACATACAATCAGGTTAATAAAAAGGAACAGAAACATGGAGGAAGAGATTATAGAATAATGTTATCTCTGTAAAAAAAGGATGTAAATAATTGAAGTGTCTTAAACTAGTCATGGAACTAAAAAAAATCAAATTAAAGGTAATAAACTGGACAAAAAAAATATCATCTCTCCATATCTTCTATCATTTATATTCAGACTTAATGACAACAACAACAACAAAAGGATAAATGTTGTTTTGATCTAAAAGTCAGAATAGAATTATGTATTAATATGTTCTGTCTCACCACACTCTTGGGAGATTAATTTAAGGAAAGATGCAGAGGAAACCTTTTTTTATTGTCAGTTTTCTGGCATTAATTATACCTGATTAATCATGTAATTAGTTTGTAGAAACTTAAAATATAATGCCATCATCAACTTATTTGAGATGTTTTCTTCAATATTTTCCTAAAAGTGGGGCAGAAAATGCTTTAAATAACACATTCCGAAGTTTATAGATTATAAAGATCTATAAAGAGGAAAAGAAGATTTGAATGATAAGAAAAAATCCGAGAGATATTAATGCCTCTATGGATGATGATGAAGAATTGCTTTATTTCAAGAACACTGAGAAGACTGAAGACTTAAGAAGGTTTTGTGAGATGTCCAAATTTATGTGTCACAGGGAATGAAAATCTTAAAGAGTAAAGTGGAATTCTCAGGTGTGTAAACAGCCAAAGATATTCCTGCTCTTTTCTTTCCCCACTCTTTCAGACAGACAAGAAACATGGAGGGTGAACCTGAAAGTTCTGAGGACAATAATCGTTCAAGTGGCTGTTTGGAAGATAATGTTCTCCAGAAGGTCAAGCAAAAGCCTTGTTCACATTCCCACAGGGAAAGGAAAGTCTTCAGGCTACTTTAAAAGAAAAAAAAAAAGGCAATTTGAATATCAATTTTTGTTGAGGCTGAACTTCTGTTTTCC
Organism: Eulacestoma nigropectus; assembly: GCA_013397775.1. Lineage (NCBI taxonomy): Eukaryota > Metazoa > Chordata > Aves > Passeriformes > Eulacestoma > Eulacestoma nigropectus. The sequence goes on along the minus strand of VZTE01003410.1, from coordinate 1,422,357 downwards.
AGCTTATTTTCCTTAAAAACATTTCAAACATAGGACTTTCTCCAGTATCATGGCTATGAATGTGGACTTTCTATGAAGTGTTAGTACAAACAGATAATGGTGCCCTCTGTTTTCCCTCACTCCTCTATTGAATAATGAAATGAGATTATGGTAAAAGAAACACAAAGTAGGAAGGTTGTCTAATTTGACCAGTATTTGAAGGAATTATGTTTTTATTTTTCCATTGCACATCCATACTTATTAAGGAGACTGCTGAAGTCTCAACCGCTCAACCTTTTTGAGAGAAAAAATCCAAAAAGGAGCAAAAAGTCTCCAAACCATAGACTCTGACTACATTGTTGTTTTGCCATTTAGTCCTGCCTCTCTAACATAAGAGAATTGCCCAGTTTAAAAGCTGTCTTAAGTGAAATACTTTGATCAAATATAAACTTTTGCAAGGAAGACATCAAGGTCTGTAGTCCTGTAAAGCAACATTCACCTCACCAAGGTTTGGACATACATAGCGTAGATATTAATAATGAAATTGTTTAAAAAATATCTCTAAAGTCAATGCAGAGAAAAATACACTTTTAAAACATAATTCTTGCATGCTACAGATGTCTCTTTGACAAGAGGTGACTCCTGTTGTAAACCCCGTGGGTACTGAGTACATCTATCAATGTATTTATTGATTAACTTAATGCTGTGACATATCTGCAATGTTGGCATCTATTTTTGGCTAAATTAAATCCACACTTACATTCCCTCTATTGTCTATGAAGAGCAAGAAGCACTGACACACAAGGACAAATCCTCAGCCCCTAAGGAAGTGCTTATCACATCCTAAATCCATCCATTGACCTTGAAGGGAACCTGGACTGAGTTTGTCATACAAATTGCTGCCCTGCAGACCTGCGAAGTTCAGATTAGAGGAACCCAATTTCTCTAGCCAAAGGTACATATTCATCATCTCTGTGATAAAAGTGTGCAAAAAAGAATTGTGACAATATTTCAGATAGAAGGATAAAGGGCAAACCATGAAGGTACAGGATGTCGTTAGTGATGAAATGCTCAACACAGCTCATGTTTAATAAACTGAAGGATCTATTTTATCACAAAATGCTCAACATATTAACATGACTTTCAGGAACCTCAGCAATCTCCCTGATAAATCTTTTCCAGTCTTTCCCAAAAATTTAATTAAGTCTGTAGCATCACTTCCAAAAGACTTGAAGTAACACCTGAACACAGTAAGTGATTCCAGGTTTTTAATTTTCCCATGCATAAACCACATCTCCAGAGCAAGGACTTGAAAAACAGAGAAGCTTACCGAGACTTTCAAACTTTAACACAAAAAAAAATAGATTTAAATACCTCCTGTTTAGGCTGAACTCTTCTTGCCCTTGACTAAGCAAAGGATTTCACCTCAGAGAGTTGTCAGTCTCCCATCTTTCAGAAACATTGCATTTAAAGTGAAATTTGGTTCTCTGCAAAGGCCCAACATGATGTCTGTGCTGCATCAGGATGTCCATCAAGCAGTAAACTTTGTATTTCAAACTATCTCCTCCTAAACCTAACTCCGAGTTTTACCTAACTGTTCTTAGTCTTCAGCTGCTCTCTGTGTAGAAGATGGACCTGCTGTCTGTTCTCTTCTCTATTTCTATCTGGTTTTACAAAGTCCCAGTCTGTTGACTGAATATTTTTCAGCGTCTTCCTTGGTCTATTTCTTAAATACCTCTAAGAGATATGAAATCACACAGAAAATTCACTTTAATGTTTTTTCTAACTAAAAAAACCATAACTATATATGCAGTTAAGTTACAAAATAATCTTTCTTTCCTTAATGGTGTCAAAGATAACTACTAAATAGTCTTTAGTAAAATTCTGGAGTGTTGGGTCTGTGTGTGACGACATCGCTGAGTGTTGATTCACACTTATAAAACTGCTGTGAAATTCAGGAGACTGATCATCAGAAAACATATTTTATAATAGATGTCTGAAATTGCACCTCATCTAAACAAAATGAGAGGATGACCTTGGAGTTCTTTTCCATCCTTAATATTCCATGAATCTGTGAAAACCTGCAGGTTTCTGCAGGTGCAAGGAGCAAGGAGTCAGGTGGACTATGAGATAGTGATTAATTCACATAACTCTTGGCTGAATGGCTTTTATTCACTCTTCTGGATGCCTCACTCTATATTTGACAATTATATTTGACAATGTTGGACAGAAGTTGATGATCTTGGAGGTCTTTTCTGACCTCAACGATTCTGTAACTTTTGATGAACACAATTCATTTTGATATTAGGTTAACTTTAGCCTTTCCTCATGCCCGGGTGTTTATTAAGTTAACTTGACTCAGTTCAGTGGACAGAAGATGTTCTATACCCACTGAGGGTCTGATTGACTCAATCTCACTCAGTTTTTCTAGGAAACTTTCAGGTGAAACATTTTCTCTCAGTATGAAGGTGCTCCCCTCTTTGCTGTACAATAAAGAGCAGCTACTAATTCTGTACAGACACTACCCAAAACCATAAACAGCATCAGCCATAATCACAAAAAAAAGAAAAAAAAAATTAAAAAATTAAAACAACCTTAAAATCCTCGATTGTGGCACATCAGCAAAAGCACAGAACAAGAACAAAAAAAAACCTGTACATGCAACAAGAACTAAATGAATGCTTTGCTCTCTGGTTACTTCCCCTCTGCTCTCATCCATTCATTTAATTGCAACATGCGTCATACACACACAGTAATGTCACAGGAGTGCGTACACTTACAGGGTAATGGTTGATAGTTCTGACATCTTGCAAGAGTGCTGGTTAGCCCTCTTAGGCTTACAGTAGCATTTCTGAACGCAGCTGCTAAATATGACAAGATTAGCATTTTTTTCAGCATATTGTGAACAGGCCAAGGTAGGTCACTTTCAACACATTTCATGAGACACGTCACAAAGATGGAAAGCGGACACGACAGAATGGAGTCACAGCACGAACCAGCTGCTTGACTGAAGCAGAAATTAAAGAATTAAATAAAATTAAAAGGCACTGGCTGTTGCTGGCCGTTGTGATGCGTTGATTCACGGACAAACCAAAACTCGAACACCCTGAAGGCAGGCGGGCAGCGCTAACGCATCCAAAAGGCGCACGACCTGTGCGGTCTGGGTGTGTACAGGGGGTAACAGAACAATCTATTAAATGAAAGTTGACTGCATGCTTGTGGAGAACAATCAGAGAGTAACATGAACTTGTAGGATGGGGGTCAATCTAAGGTGAATTGGATGAGGTGTTCCTCATTTTCACTGCAGTGTGGATCCCTTGTTTTTAGCAGAGTTCTAGTAAGGACACCAAAGCAGTTTTTCATCCGTCATCCTTGGTGATGGGGCGGGAGCTCAGTGTGGAATCTGCATGTCTGGCTGGTAATTTTGGAGGTACCACTTATTTTTTGTCACACACACTAAGACAGTGTGGTCGTCAAAGCAGCAGCCTCCTACACTGTGGAGCAGGACCTCGATCCCTGCATGTTGGATTCTAGGAACAGCTGCTACAGAGAACAAAAGAGTTCCATTACCACCAGCCAGGAGAGGCTAACTCAAATCAGCCACCAAGAAGGGTAATCTGAAACATGGAAAGGCATTTGGAGGGATCCTATAAGAGATTTTATATCTGTTACGAGGAGCTGAAAACCATGAGAATTGAAAATAATGATTTCCTGTCGACTTTCAAGGGGAGAATTTTTGTTTTGTTTTCAACACATGGTTGTTTTGGTGGGATTCACCTCAGGAAAGGCTGGATGTTTACAGTATGGATGTCTAAGTAAAACGGACATCCTTAGGACCCTGAGAATCACCAGAATATATAGTTGAGAGAGAAATACACACTTTTTGGCCAGGGTACATCTGACCTGGTTTAGATGTCCACTCTAGGATGGGATCAACACTCAACATCACGGAGTACCCTGATTAAACCTTCATTAATATAAAGGATAATATGTTGATTTTTAAAGCAATTGCCTTCAAGGCAAATATTTACGTTCCTTCAAACAAACTAAACTCTGTTTCTGTTGCAGTCTAAGATCTGTGTTCACAGCTCATGGAATTTATAATCTGAACAGTAAACCTGGACAAATTGAAAACATACGAAGTTTCTCCCCACTTTTAACTCCTTTAAGTCAATCCCCATTACTGCAGGTTTGTTTTGTTTACTTTTGGATAATCAAATGAATTTCATTTCTTGGATGTTGCTGAGGAAGTAAATATGAAAATGACTGCTCCTTTTACACTGTAATTTCTGTGCTAAATTTTTGCAGCACCTGTTTTTCACAGAGCTGAGTTGGGCATTAATTTTCAGCTTAGACTGATCAAAAATGAGAAAAGAGAATTTAGAGATAGTTCCATTTTACTTTGACTGAGGCTTTCAGAAGTGACTATGGATTTTGAGTGCCACCCATTTTTTTGATCACTTGATCTGAAACACATTTCTCTGACCAATTTTTACCACAAGAGGGCTGCTCAGCCCGTGTTGAAAAGCAGCATTTATAAGTCATATTAAGGTGCAGAACCTGAAAATGAAACATCTAAAAATCAATAATCACTTTGAAAAGTCTTAGCCATGGGTTGTTGTAGGGGGTTGTGGTCTTCAACGATATACTTAATGTTGCCATGGCAATCTAGAAATAAATTCCCATCCATGTTGTCTTTACTGCTTATGCTCTGTTTTATTTGACAGGAATTGATTTTTTTTTAATAGGTTTTCCTGGTGAATAGACCTAACGTGACAGCACTTGGTATTTACTAGAATTATTGAAAAAAAACAGATTTTGAAAATATTATCTAAGGATTAACTGCTGCTCCCCACCCAGTGAAGGGATACTTGCACACAGGTTTGGGGTGGAAAATATTGCTAGCACTTTTTAGGAAAACATTATTTTAGGGCTGTTAGTATTTATTTTCTGCCATTTCTAATTTAAGTAGAGTCATCTCTCTGATGTTAGATGGTGTAAAGTGTCCCAAATCTTTAGAATACAGAATTTATAGATGTTTTGTTTCCTTTCTCCCTCACCTCTTATTTTTTAAACTTTCTTTATTTATTATCAAAATAGAGTCATTGGTGGAAGGAAAGGGAGAAAGAGAGAAGAGACAGAGGAGGCAGGAACCAGAAAAAAATATGAAGGAGGAAAAAATAGACAAATGTAGAAAAATGAATAGAAATGAGAGCATGGCTATGAAAACACTACACAAATCAGGGCAGGATCCTCAGACCTCTGTAGGCACACAGAGAACGGAACTGGTCACATCTAACTCTACGTGCCAGAGACAAATTTCAAACTGAACTATCACCTTGAGCTCACTCAATCACGGAAAGAACAGGGACTTCCAGGCTGAGCTGCCCTGAGTGACAGAGGCATCTAAGCCACAGGGGATGCTCTGTCTGACAGAGGTGCCCTGGTCTCCCTGAGTGACCATAGACGACGACTGGACTGCTCAGATTGAGTACGAGACTTTAGACAGCTAAAGGCAAACAAGCTGAGTCTCACCGCAAGTGTCCTGGGCAGGGACTGCAGCTGCATCTGGGAGGAAGAGGGAGGGTGCTAGGGTGGAAGGGGAAAGAAAAAGTTAAACATTCCCGGGATGAAATGAGCGATGGATGATGTGGCTGAAGGCCACCGCATCAGACTGAACACCTGGACGTCTGGCGAGTCAATGCAAATGAGAGAGAACACAGATCTGAGGCAAAAGGAGTTGCAATTCAATTCTAGATGTCTCAGAGGTGCTTAAGAGGAGTGAAATGAGCATGCTGATCCAGGGGAAGGAGGTTATGCTGCATTATCAAGGCCAAGTACATCCATAATGACAATGGTCGGGATTCTGAATTTAGGTCGCTACCAACACGCAGAGAATGATGGAGTTTGTGCCTTGTCTCTGAATGTGCTGAAGGGGAATCCTTTGGGAAACACAATAAAGGCAGAACTTGATTCATGCAAATTAAAACTGTGCCTCATGAAGGACCTTTGTGCACCCTGCTCGAGTAATTCTATGTAACCTCACCATGAGTAGGATTGGCAACTGTGTAGTAGCAGGAGAAGGAATGCAGAAAAAAATCAGTGAAGTAAAGCATTGAAAATACAGTAAAAAGTTAACCAAAGTGGAAGAAGAGAGATTGTACGGGAGAGAGAGGAGAAAATTGAAAAGTGCATCCGTATAGTATAATATTTATATCACACACCCACTTCCCCTCAGCTGATACTGCTCTAGGCTGGGGGACTTCTTCTCCTTTCTGCTCAGTAGCTGAGGATTCCCTGAAGCTGCACTTGTTTCCCTTCCGAAACACCAACTACATTTACAAACCCCCTGCCCTTACAGATCAGATGGCAACAGTTTGGAAAACAGGACTCGTTGTGTGAGCAGCAAACAGACTCTACGATTCCATCCCACTGCAGTGGCTGCAGCTCTGACCCACTGTGTGCAGGCAGAGTCATTCACACCCCTCATCCAGACACAGAGTAAGGACAGGTGCTTCTCAGCAAAGTTGTCTTTTAGTTGTATCTCCTCTAATTTTTGAGGTTAATAAAATAGCTGCGTGCCTTTTTCCATGTCATCCCATGCCAGCGTGGCAGTCCCTGGTGAGAAACAGGTCATAAAGTGGGATTTATCTGACCTATTTTAAACTTGTTGTTTAAAGTGAAATAAGCTGTGCTAAAGGATTTTATTCTCTGGACTGGGTAGGTCTGTACTGACTGTGGAAGGAGCCCAGCAGGACTGTTTTATTAAACTAGATAAATCCCGCGCTGTCTTGCTAAATGTAAAACCACTGTTGTGCTCTTCCTGAGAAAAAAAAAAAAAAGAAACTCTGTTTCTCTAGCCTTTAACTGAAAAAAAAACCCAAATTCTTAGTCTTGTTACTTAGAGCACCACTTTTCCCTGCTAACGCCACCAAAATAAGAGGCTGAAGCTGAATTCGTGCTTGCAGATGAATGCTGTGGTTAAAATCAAATATTTAACAAAGGTGAATTTGGACTGGAAATTTTTGTCCAGTAAATCTGACCCTTGAGCAAATCTGAGGCTTGAAGGTGAAGCGGAATGGTCAAAGAGAGCCAAAAATCATATCTACAGTGCTCATTCTTGGCTTTTCTAACTTCTACAGAGCGGACATAAAAGGAAGGAGAACACCATTGCTATACTTGGAGTTAAATAATGAAGAGATTCAGCTTAATATTTGCCTGTGTTCTAGAGAATAAAGCTGGTAGCAGAGAGCAAAATTCTTCCAACAAAAACAGCCTTTAAACGAACTGGAGCTTCCAGATTCTGTGTCACGATCCTTCCCCTGTATTAACTCTGGAGCTCCTGTTTTACCAAGCTGGGTTATTCTCCCTGGCTCCAGAGCACAGTTCCAAATCATGCACTGTGGAATAATTCTGATGGAGGGGCAGTAACATAACTGTGGTGCAGCAGGCAATAGAATGTTCCAATAGAAAAAATGTACCATGTCAAACGAGATTCTTAAATGGTCTTGAATACTTTACTGTTTCAAATGAAGAATGTGCATATCCAAATCCAGCCATAAATAGTAAGAATGGGATTTAGCTCATTGTCCTCAAAAGAAAGCAAATGAGCAAAGCCCACAGAGTGTTTATTGTCCCAGTCTGACACAAGAAGTGGATTTTCAAGCATTACAGACAAGTTTTGGTTCCTGTCAGCTGGCAGAGCTCAGCATCAGTATAACTACACTGGGTTTACATAATTTGCAGCTCTGTTTCGACTCACCTGCCTTACATGTTATACAATATCCCTGCAGATTCAAGGTACAACCCATCTCTACAACTCTCCTTAATGAAAAAAGAGAGCCCTGCCTTTGTTTAAAAAGCCTGGGCTTGCAGATATTTAATCAGCTGAGCAACTCCAGTGTTTTCTTTGGAAATATAAAGAGGAATTACCGTTTGGAAATCTCTCAGTAATGATGCAGATGAGACTAAGACTGTGACATGAACCTTCCACATGGCTTTGGAGTTGTCCTATCTTAAGGTAGTTTACATTTGCTTAAACCACCTCCACTGAGACTTAATTCCATATTAAGCCATCGTAGCCTGGTGGCCTTTGAGGATGTACTTTTACTCTCCAAGGCAGGCAGAGTTTGTTCTTGGAAAACTGATTGCCTACTTTGCACCACACAGTTCCTTTGACACACAGTGTTAGACACAAGAGCCTCACAAGAAACTCATCTCTCCGGATCAAAAAACCTTCTCTCCGGATCAAAAAACCTTCTGCACTGGGACAGCATCATCCTTCTTGTCCCTTCCCTACCTCAGGCTGTGTACTTGCTTGGAGAACATCCTAAACATCTCCAGATGTAAAACTAACCCCACTGGGTGTGAAACCATGCCAGCTGCTGAACATAATAGATCGATGGCAAGGAGAAGCAGAGACACTGAGGGGAAAGTAAACTCCTGTTGTTCTCATATGATAGAGTCAAAAATGTGAATGGTATCAAAAACTAAGTGGAAGACCATGGATGCTGGTGGGCATCGAGCCTTGGTATAAACTGAAAGCACGTTCAGGATCAGAGATGGCAGAATTATTCCCCATTTCCTGCAGTCTCACATCAACTGCTGCATGACCAGTTGCTTCAGCTCCACCTTCATCTTTACATTAAGTAACTGATCCAAAGAATCAGAGGTGCAAACTGATTTGGGGACAAAGAAAAATTCAGATCTCTCCCTTTCAGTCTAATAGTGCATTCAAACAGCAAACTTAGCTATGAGCAATGCGTGAGGGAAAGGACAAACAGCCAGAATGGTCTAATTTGGATACTCCCAAGCTAACTCAATTTGAGTCTTCTGAAAATATTTCTGAATCTCCAAACCCATTGTCTTTCCCAGGAAGTAAGCAAGCTACTCTGATAAAAGATACTGCACCCAAATCTGTGGGTAATTCATAAAGACGAGTGGCCTTGGGCACTGAACGTTCCCTATCCTGCTGATCTCCATGACAACTGAGGCTTATCAATACACATCAAAATTAAGTTATTCACTCTGACCGAGTGTAGTGACTTCAGAAGCACATTTGAGATGCGTTCCACATTTTCGTTCCCCAAGCTACCTTATTTTTGCTAATCAGGAAGCTCCAATGCGTAGCAAAATTTACAACATTACAGCAAATTCAGTGAAGTGCAGCCACTCTCCCTTTACAATAAGAAGCTTTATATTGTGCACATTGCTAAAGTATTTGTGGCCTTTTAAGCAGCAAGGCTGGAACAATTTTAGACATCCAAAGTGTTTCAGACAGCACATGCGTGGGCAAAATCCTGTATTTACTCAGGCACCCTACAGACGCAAGCACTTATGTATAAACCCCTCCGGCTTGAGCCTCTGAGTGTTCTGAGTTCTATTCCACACCAGTTATGGCAATCAAGCCATGATGGCTTTCGTACCGGCTTTGAAAGGTGTTTAGATCCGAAATTTCCAGGGACACGCCACTAACATTTCAATGGGAACTCATAAAACACTCTTTAGCCTTTTTTTGGCACCCCGAACTCTATGGAAACAGGACTGTTAGGGCTAATTCAGCCCTTGCTAGAACTGTTCAGAGTGCATCAAGCTTTATCGTGTTTTCTTAAAAAAAAAAAAATGGAAAAAATCATTTCTAAAAAGAGAATTGCAGTGTTGGATAAAACCTGGCTTTATTCTCTCCCTCATTAACCTGCACACCTCCCTGATCTTTCAAGAGAAGGAGCATCTTTTAGTGGCTTCTCTTTTGATGCGAACTTGCTCTTTTTCAAATGGGGGGAAAATGTCTGTGCTTTGCTCTTTTAGGATGCAACTTTTGGACAAAGAACTTTGTTCTCTAAGGCTACCACAGATGGTGGAGCCAAGGAGAAATTTTAAGTCATCATCAGAGAATTCTTACATGTGAAACCTAGGCAAATTTCAAAATCTCATGAGCTCATCAACAACAAAAATCACCGTTGTACCCTTTTCTCTGTCTGTATATCCATTTAAACCATAAAATTTCCCATAAAAATACCTAACAGCCACAGAAATAGTGCTTAAAGACAAAGTCAGGCTATTTTTCAATATTAGTGCAAAAGTAAAAAGGATGGTAGTCAAGACTCCACCACACAGACACCACCTGTGCAGCCCAAGGCCTCGCACCCTAAAATCCACCTTCTAAGTGTGTCCAAGTAACAGAAGCAGGACCCTTTTAATGTTGCATTCATCGCAGACGATGTTGTAACCACAAGAAATAAGTTTTGTGATCCATGATTTCAAAATCAGATCCCGCCAAAGCTCTAGTCAGGTGCTTGTACATCACTGGAAATGGAATGGAATTTCCTTTATAAATATTGATTTGCTCTTCTGGAATATCCCTCTGGCAAGTGGCCCATGAAATAACAAAATCCCTTTCAAGGCAGAAATAGTTTTAGGTCTAATCTCATCATTTATGTAAGAATGTAAAGGATGCACTGGATGACAGGACAGCATTTTGGTTGGGAAAGTAGATTTGACAACCAAAAATTCATCTTCCTGTCCTTGCCGCAGGCACCTGAGGGATTTAGGTGCATTTTACCCTCAGTTGTTCAGAAGCAATAACAGCTCACAGGAATATTACAAACACACTAAATATTCTGTGCTGTTTGACTTTACAGCAATTGCAACCACAGATAATCAAAGCAGAGTAGGGCTTTTGATTATTTTATCTGAAAATAAATAAATCCCTGTTAATTATGCTCCTGCTAATTATGGCACACAGCCTACGTGATCTTACATTCCTAACGAGTACACTCAGGTTTCTTCCAATCCCTACTTGAAAAGATTGGCACAAATGAACACCCCCCTCCTCCCCAGCCAAAAATTCTGAAATAAAAAAACAACCAAAAAGATCAAATCAGCACCCAAAATAATAATTTGCCTTGGGCAATGTACATGAAAAGTACAGCGGTGAATGAGCACATTTTTTATAGGGCTTTCAATAAATCCATCAAGAATTAGTGTCAATCAAAGCAGCAAGTATCTACTCCCCTGGCTCTCCTTAGAAATGGGCACTAGGTCCTTGCTGATCATGCACTGACATCAAATGTCCATCGTCTGTGCTTTCCAGTGTGTTTTCCTGTGGTAGAAAAGGATTAACCCAAGGACACGAGTTCCTGTTTGTTGCTGGGTCGTTGGGCGTCCCAGCACCCAACTGGCAGTACCTAGGGGTCAGAAATTACAGCGCCCTCCTAGAGAACACGCTGTCCATCCAACATCTGCCATTTGCAGGTCAAAAAATGAGCCTTTTGGCACCAAGACCCTGTCAATAATCATCAGCTCTGGCAGTCTGAGCACTTGCAGCAAGACAAAGCGGCAGCAGAATGAATCACTGCGTGTGCAGTGACTTTGGAGGTGAATTTCAGAGGAGTGTTGTTTACCAAAACATCTGGGTTACAACATTGCTTTTGCTGCCCTAACCCTCTAGGTTGCACCATAGGTAAAATCATACCTACCTATGATATATGCCATGATTCTCCTTTCTTTCCAGCAAGATGCTGATTGGAGGAATGACGTAGACCTGAATTAGCTAGATATATATGTGGGGTTTATTTTCTTTTCATTGAGCTTTCAACATGTGATACAAAATTTATGAAGAATCTGTCAAAGCAAAAGCAGAAACAAGCTTCCCCCTCCCGAATTATACCAGTCATGATAAACTGGAAATCAGAATAAAATAAAAAGAAGATTTTTTTCAGTTATATGTGCTTGATCTTTGGAAATGAATGAAGAAGCAAAGACTTGATGGAAATGTGTGGGTCTTTTTAATCTTAAGGGTTATTCCAGCATGCATCTACATCATGCACCTACTAAATATTGTGGTGTTTATGGTAGTGATGCTGATGATTTACTGTCTAGAAGTGAATATTTCAGCAATGCAACAATGCTTGTGAAAATAACAGCGTGGATTTAAGCTTTGTGTAGGCATTTCTGTAGAAATATGGCATTTTTTTTGGGAGGGGGTGGCTCTCTCTACAACAACTTGACCAAAACCAGGGTGCCCGAAAACAGATTCTGACATACCAGGTTACACACTTGGCTGGATTTTTCATGGCAAAAATAGTGAAGTTTTGCCAGATTAGTTTATTATCCATATCCTAAAATTCCAGAGAAAGAACTGATAGATGATAAATCCATGCAAATAATGTGGGCCTGATGTGCTGCTCTGTGTGCTGAACCATCCGTTGTAGGCTTGTGAATTATGTGTTTGCAGTCCCCGGAACCGTGAGATCCCATTTAATTCATGGACTCCTGATGTGGTGCTCCTTGGCTCTTAGCATATGGGGCAACTATCCCAAAATAATCTGCTACTTCTTCAAAATATTTACAAACTGCAATTGGAGATCGCTAAAAATCAGGTGGTTCTTTCTGTTTGGAACCATGTTACTTAATTTATAGCTGGATGGAAAATACAGGTACCAATTCATGGTCAGTTGTTCTGTGAGATTAAGTAGGACATGTCACAAGGGGGAATGGTTTTAAATGGAATTTAGATTGTGAGGGTGGTGAGGCCCAGGCACAGGTTGCCCAGAGAAGCTGTGGCTCCCCCTGGATCCCTGGAAGTGCCCAAGACCAGGCTGGATGGGGCTTGCAGCACCCTGGGATAGTGGAAGGTGTCCCTGCCCTTGGCAGGGGGTGGAACTGGATGATTTTAAGGTCTCTTCCAACCCAAACCATTTTATGTCTGTAAACGTGGCACATTACTGTTGTTTATGTTACTCATTCACCAGATGGGGTGAGAAACCTGCCTGAACTATGTTAATAGCTGGCTTAATTACTCTAAGAATACAATCAATAGCACTTTATGCTTCCCCACCACCTGGGGGTCTCAGAACTTCTCACTCAGATAAAAATCTATTTCATTTGAATTACTGATCTTGCTTCGGTTCGATGCTCAATTTGGCAGAATTATTCAGGACTGACATAAGATTAACTGAAACTAGACACCTTTCAAGAAAAAAAAAACTTCTGCCTTTGACACTCCTCACACTAAAAAGTAACTAATGGTTATGATGACTATTGGGAGGAAGTATGAAAGTTTCTCAGAAAAACAACCCAAAATAATAATAAAATTAAAATGATCATTGAAAGGGTGTCTTCTGTTTCTTTTTGAATTCCTACCTCAGCTGCTTAGACATTTTGATGAATCTAGCCCCCACTATTTTCAGCCGTAAAGAGGAGTTTCTATTGAAAACATCAGTGAAAGAAAGATGGAGTTACTGCTCTCCCAGAACCTGGCGGGTTTTTTGGGCTCTCGGGCTCAGATGGGATCAGCAGCATGCAGGCAGCTCCCAGGGGAGCTAAAGGCATGAGGAAAGGTTGAGTAGGCGTGAGACTGGTGATGAATGACTGAACACACAAACTGATAAAATGGAAGTTTATAGCCACGGAAGCACTTGGCCACTCCAGAAAATTGTTAGGAATTAGCGACATCTTTCCAGGCTTTTGTCAGCCGAAAGGCAAAGGCTGTTGCACACAACGATCAGGTTGTTTAGAGAGAAAGTCTAAATTTTTTTTATGAGAGCAAAGCCCTCGTAATGATACAAATGATACAAATGGTTGGTTGATTTCTTTTAAGGCAAATCTTATATCCTCCAGTGACTACACTTCATTAATTAAACCTCAGTTCCCCACAGTGCTCTTTTCTGCCATGGTCCTGTCATAGCTCCCAGCTGACTTCTCCAGTGGGAGATTTTAATAATGAATGCACAGTGGTAGCAATATATGATTATATTTGAATTTAAGCCCACCCCCAGGGCATTCAAAATCAAATACAGGCTTAAGTGCTTCGCAGAACCACCACCACCGTGTCTATGAAGTAGAACCAGAGGTAGATTTTTCTAACAAAAATAGTCATTAAAAGGACCTGAACCTAAACATGTACCAAACATATAAAAAAAGAAATCCTGCTCAAGTCAGTAGCCAAGTTTTTGGGGTCTTTCATTTCCTTTTTTGATGATGGAAGTCCCAGCCGGCTAAAGGGTTATTCCAAAAAAATGGAAGACTGATTTTGGAATGAATCTTAGTCTCTGCTGCAGATCCATTTGATATTGCCTTCAGAAACAGGCTGAAAGTCCTTTCCCAACCTCATCGTTCCTCATCTACTAAAGGAAAAGTACTTAAAGGTGTTCTGGAATAAAGATCTGGATGAGGAATTTGGTCTGATGGAATGATGCTATAACAGGTTGAAACAGCAAAATAGAACATGGAAAATGCTTAATATGAGCTATGGTCTAAATGTGAGATATTTCAATATGGCGACAGAACCAGATTATGATCTATCGTTTTCCTTCCTTACAAGGTCTCTTTTTACAGGGTATGTGTGCACAAATATTGACTCTGTCTGGTGTATATCTGCACAGAATTATTAATTTCACTCCTTTTTATCGTTCCTGTGTGAACGTTTCTGCTGTCAAATCTGTTTGGATAAACAACACTCCACTCCATAACACATACATCAATGCGAGATCGATTTATACACACCCAGTTATAAAAGTTGCAAAAAAACATGAGAAAAAAATAATGGCAGCGAATGAAACAGAAAATATGATGTTTTCTCTTGGTTTTGGTGGCTAACTATACACATAGGAAAAACACCGGCAAAACCCAGTCACCATATTGATCCACGATGACGAGGATGTTTGATAATCCAGTTAAATCTTTGGAGCCCATGGCATGCTTTGCTTCATATGTGAGATGTGCAGCAGACATCAAACATGCACTTAAATATTCAGACTCAGAACGAGCTCTGCACATCTTGGGGGTTAATTACAATCTAAGACTCAGGGAGGACTTCCCAGCAGCACACCCACGGGAAGCCTTCATGCAAGCCCTATTCTGCAGACCATGCACAAGTTAACCTAGTCATGAACTCCCATCCTCAGTTTGATTTCTGAAATAAATCCACCTGCAGAATCAATTTAAAGCATTATTTTTTGCTGAGGAAACACGGTTTAGAGTAAGATGCAGGGCAGGGCTTTCCGTAAGTGGCTGTCTCGCTACAGACATGAAAATTGATGTAGAAAATATTATTATTTAATGCAAATCTAAACTAGATAATAGAAAGGGAAAAGAAAAAAATAGGCAGCTGGAGGATATATTTTTCCCTGAAAATTGTCATTTAGATGGATGACTTCATTATACTATGATTCTGATTACTTAGGGTGAGCCTAATCACAGGATAATTGTATTTTCTAAAAAAAAATAAGCATCTCCTACTTTACCCTAACACCTTTTAGTTTTATTTAAGGTGTTTCGTGGTTTGCCTGTTTTCATCAGAAACCTAGTGCTAAATTAAACAGTCCTACCTATGTTTATGAGTGCAAGAAAACACTCAAGCTCACGAAAAAAATCGCAAAATAGAATGCGTGTGGTGTTTGGGCCAACACCAGATGTGGTGCCACATATCCTAGTTATTCCAGAGGATTGTGTAATTTTCATAGGGAGAATGATTGCATGCACTCAAAATGAGAATGATGACCACCTCAACTGGCCAACCTCTGCCCTCTTATGAGGTGGAAACTAATAAAAAGGATTCCAGCTTAAAAAAAAAAAAAAAGATAAATCATAAAGATAGAAACGCCTAGAGGAAAGTTTTAGGATTTGTTTGCATTTTAAAACATTTTTAGGGACTTGTGTGTGAAATGTTTGGCTTAAGCGGAATGCATTTAAGTTTATAAGAAACGTGGACTTGAGCAGCTCTAAGGGATCTTCCTAAATTATAATTCAGCCTAAAGTTAGTTAAACCTTTTCACCAATTCTCATTGATTTCAGTGACCATTGAACCGTGTCCTGGAACTTATGAAGCACAGCAAACCATCCCACGAATATAATAACAATATTTATACCTGGTCAATATGTTAACTTTCAGATAACTGACCTGTAAAAACATTAGATTTTATTTGGGTTTGTTGTTTTCATTTTTTTTTTTTAATCTTGTATTTATGCTTTTTTTATAGGCCTTTTAAAGAAAGGTGAAAGCTGGCACTAAAATGCACTTTTACTGCTGATGGATTGAAAAATTAAAGTAAAAATCAACCAAAGTAATTTAATAGACCCTGCAACTCTTTTCAAAAATCAGCCTCATTCGGCTGAGGTGTCTTTTTTTACTTTGTGGTTTTTTCCTATGTGTATATCAGTAATTTAAATTGATTACTGCTTTATTTGTACTTACAAGTAAATGCTGGATTCATTGCCCCCGATATCAGGCGACTGGAGTTTCTGCACAAGTATCACAATTATGCCAATAAAAAGTACAAAGTTTATCTGGGGAGAAAAAAAAAAAAGGAAGAAATTGTGACAATGACATACTTTTACGAAATATGAGAGTGAGACATTCCCAGTGACTTGCTGGTTACGTTCCCTTTTTCTTCTCCAAACAGCAGTCTAAAAGTTTTACAGGGTCAGTACTTATGGGGAAAGTTCACAAAGGTTTTATCACCTCTTTTATACCTTAAAATTATCCCCCTTGCTGCAGCTAAAATGAGGCAGAATTTCTGCAGTTTCAAGCACAAGAGAAACAAAAATTGAATGGTTTCAACATTTTTCATTGTCAACCTGTACAGAGTAAAAAGAAAGATCCCTGCACATAAAAATCATAAAATAAAGACCTCAAGAGTAGAGGCATTTTTAACTCCCGTTCTCTGAACCAAGGGACTTCTCAGTTCAGCAGCTTCCATCAGTTCTAAAAAGGTGGAGAAAGATAAAATTAGTTTATCTCAATGCTTTGGCCTGAGATTTGGCTGTCACCAGCTCCATAGCTTCTTAAAGCCCAAACAGTGGAAATATAGTTGGTCCATTATAAAATCTTATACTCCTATAGGAAGACCAGGAACTAGATATGAGCATCTTTCCCAACAGTTTCTATCTGGTCTGAGGACTACAAAGGGATGGAGACGCCCAGATGTCCCTTGCTGGTTGCTTGGTTCTTCAATGCCTTCAATAGAAACCAGGTTTAACTGGTTCCCCAAGCAGAAGGTGTCTGTAAAACATGGAAATTCACACATGGACAAAAAACCTTGGATCATGGAACTCTCTCTGTTCTGGTGCTGAAATTGGCTGAATTACTTTTGATTTATCTGAAGATTGCTGGACTTTACAGAGTTGTCCAAAGACTTTAAAGGAGAAATACCAAACCTGATAAAACCTCCTGTTTTATTACCTGTGAGCTGGATGTCTGAATTCCCACAAAAGTTACTGAACACCCGCAGAAGTCTGTCCCTGGAGTGTGGAGAACAACTTAGGGTGCCCAGAATGAGACACTTACATGTGGCAAGCCCGATAGATTTTCAGGTGCCACTGACCCTATTGTCCTGGGGTTCAATTTATTTTCCTAATTGCAGAAGCCCAACAGCATTTTAAAATTCCCATCTTATTTAGAGCACCAGAATTTCCCTTTCTCTTCAGATATTCAGAATCCATCTGGATACAATCCTGAGTAATGTGCTTGAGCAGGGAGGTTGGACTAGATGACTTCCAGCGATCCTTTCCAATTTTATCCATTCTGTGAAGCCCAACAGGGCACTTTAGAACCTCTCACTCCTCCACGTGCAGGTATCTGACGTAATTTGAGCCAAATCCGAGACCTCCATAAATTAAAGAGAGCTCAGACACCCTGATGACAATTTAGCATTTTGCACTATGACCAAGCACTATTTTAAAGCTAATATTAGATAAATGTAGTGGTGAAATTAATCCCATCCAGCAGGCAGAGTGCATTTTCCTGGTCACTGATATTTACTGTTGTTTTAGACGCCGGGATTGTCCCACTTGGCCTTCAGCTGCCACCCCAATTGGCACAGAATTTCCATACATCCTATGACATGTCTGCCAGCCCCAGACAAATGTTCCACGTGCTCTGGGGTCTTAATTATGGCATTTGTGTCTGTGTTTAAGCAACTGAACAACTCCTTTCCTACAGAGTCTTTCCTTGCAGGCAGCGCTCCATCATTTAATTTGTATTAATCCTTCTTAATAATGGAATTCCTCGGCATGGAGGGTGGAAAATGGTGGAATTTGCCCACCAGCCCAGCACAGGGATGCAGCACGGTTTGTAAAGTATTTGAAGAGGTTTAAATTGGTTATTCGTCCTCAGAGAGTTGAGGAAGTGTCTTCTCCAAGTGCTACTCACCATGATTGACCCAACCACGGGACCCTTGATCACCCACCACAAGGCAGTGTTGTCATTCATGTCCCAGCAACTGCAGTCGTTAAGGAAAGAATGGGATGGGGAAAGAGAAGGAAAGAAAACAAGACATAACAAAGAAATTAATGAGCTTAAAACTGATTTTTAAGGGGGCAGAATGTGGGAGGTTGGTTTCACAGCTAAATTATTTTATCGAAGTTCAAAGTGATAGTTCTTTACTTTGTCTTATTGCATCTTTCTTTCACAGCCTTTCCACAATTATGTGAAAGTAAAATAAGTGTTTTTGTGGCAGTTTCAATGGTACTTCTTATTAAACAGCTTAGATATTTTGGAAAAAACCCTTAAATATGTTTCTGTGCCTACAACTGTGAAGTTGCCCCTTCAAAAAAAAAAAATCAGGGATACATTGAAGAGTAAGAGATGGTTATTCCAAAATTTGATGTTTCACTTATTTCTCCACAGTTAACAGATATGAATGCAGGTTTCTGATCCTGACACAAGGATTCTTACACACTTCCATCACACCAGGATCCTGGCTGTATTCACATATAGGAATAATTTTCCAGTCATTGGGTTGCAAGTCCTATCCAGGATTCATCTGAGAAGGATCAAATACTGGGCAACAGTTGGGGTCAGCTCCTTTGTTAAGCTGTTGCTAGTGAGCAATCATAAATAAAGTGACATTTCTACCCCAGAGTTAAAAATCTTCCTCTGAAATCACCAAAGGATTCTGCAGAAGTTAATTTCACACAGGTGCACTTGGACATTCAAATATAGGATTCATGTACAGATAGGGTTTAATGTTACCATACATTTTTAGAGCTAGGAAATCAATAATAACAAAAAGAATCTTATTTTCCAGCCCCTGCTACACTGTTATAATGACTACTATTTATTATTGAGAAGTGTCTTAATGACTATTTTAATCTTCAAGAATTTAATCGTCAGCTAAAAATTTTCTTTCATTTGTCTTCGTTTTCTTCCCCTGATTTTTCCCTCTAGAAAATATTAAATCACAGAAATCTGTCTACTTTGTACCTGTGGTTCTGAGAAGGAGCTTTTCCTTCCCACCGGGAAAAGAGCCAAAGTCCCAGCAGAGGCTGTCATGGTGCATTTGTCAAATGCCAAAAAACAATTGGGAAGAACATAGGGGAATAAAACACTGCTGGTCTCATGAGAGCTTAATGAAACTTGTGTGTCATTTAAATGGTTGTGTGGCAGCATCTGGAGGAAAAGTGAAAATCTTTAAAGAAAACTATAAACCTATAAAAGTGAGGAGGCAGAGCTAAAATCCCATCGTCAAAGTGCGTGTGAGGGAAATCCCAAATGGCTGAGTGATGCCTGGTTTGGAAATTTCAGCTAAACTTATGTTTTTAGTTGAACAAGATTCATTGTTTTTAGTTGAACAATATTTATTCATTTCAGATGAACAGTATTTTACTGGATTCCCATAAAAGCAACAATAACGATGTGTGTGGCACAGCTGGTGAGAACTGAGAAAATTTAGAGGTGGAGTGTCAAATTTACACAAAATTATGTATTTTTGCTTCTGTTTGCAAAGCATAAAATCACCCAAAATCTATGGGACTGATGACTGAGATTTTCAAGTGCAAATTAATATTTCCAAGTTGTTTCACTTTGGGTGCCCAGCTTAAAATATTTGAAAGGAGATAAATGCTCAGAGGGATCACCTCACCCACAGTCTAGAAATCAGGGTTTTTTTCAGTGCTCAACAATTATATGCACCTAAAATCATCAAATTATTTGTATGCATTCATAAATTAGGTGTTGTCTCCTGAAAACATCCATTATTTTCGAGCTCAACCTCCTTATGACGGACATTAAATCTACCCTAAAAGTCTTCAGTGAGTTCAACAATGTTGGAAGAATCTGGGCAAATTCTCATATTAATTTAGCTGTACAAGTAGATATTGATGTATGGCAATTTGTCTGTGTAGGAACGAGGAATACCAGGGATAAGAATCCACCTCCTCTAATTCCAGTTGTCTGGATTGTGGACACCAATAGCCCAGCTAATTATCCCAAAATCCAGTTGGGACAAAGAGACACTTGGAGGTTGTTTTGTTGGGTTTTTTTTTTCCCCACACTGAAGTACTTTAAATGTGTGCTCTGGGGTGATACCTCATCCCCTACAAATTCCTATCCTTAGACCTCTCTGTTTTTTTCTTCTCCTCTTCTTAAACCTTTTCCTTTGTTTAGACCACTCCTCTGTTTTTACAGGACATGTCCCCAGCAAGCTCAATTCCCAACCTCCACCTTGTAGATGTCAACAATGAATCAGATCAAGCTCACACCGATGATTTTTTCCAGGACTTTTTTTTGTCCAGACCCTGCGGCATCTCTGGGATAAATGTGGTGGAAGGAACCGCCATCCCCTCCTCAGATAAAAAAGTGGGAATAGCACGACAGAACAGTCAGAATTGTTTGCACAGCATAAACAGGCTCCCCAATTTCTGTCAAAAGCTTCCCTACAGGGCAGGTCAGACAGGCAGGACTCTTTTCCAGGATGGATGAAGGGAAGGGAGCCAGGGGGCTGGGGGAGGGATGTGATTTCCATTTGAAAAGGCCAGAGCCTGACCTCTGCTACATCTCTGGTGCATCTCTGGAATAACTCCACTTAAATCAGGAGCAGAGCTCTGGACCAACAGACAGTTGCATTTATCTCCTCAGTCCTGTCACTTACAGTGATGGAAGTCAGGAGCTGAAGTCGAGGGAGCTCTGCCAGTTTTATAAGAGGCAGGCAGGAGGGGACTCGGGCTCCGAGCCCGTGTTTCAGTCCCTGCCTTTGCCACTGTGGTTTTCCAGTTCAGTAATTTCCACAAGGTTTTCAGGCTCATGCTGGCTTCTCCCCCACTCCCAGAACAATGCTTGCTGATTTTTAAAAAGTAACCACTGAGACTCTCAGCTAGAACCTGTCTAAATGTCTTGCATGCTAAATAGCTTCTCTAAACAAAAGGAATGTTTTTGGTTGTTTTTTCTATTTCTTCTTTTTCCTTCTGAGACATTCTCCCTACCTGCAAAATGCAAGAGCTGTTTGGGCTTGTAAGAGAAATTAGTGCTTTCAGGACCAGTGTTGTAATCATAATAATGACACAACAGGGGTTTCTGGCTTGTTTTGCATTGAAATAAATGATTTAATTTGTCTTAATGTCAAAATAGAACATTGGGTCGAGGCATCGGCATGCCCAGAGGAGAAAAGGCTTTATGTGCTTTCCAGAGAGAGTCTGGAAGAGCAAGGATGAAGAAAACCTGATGGAACAATGAGTTTTGTGCAGATTTTGGATCCAGATGTGTCCAGTATTAGGCAAAATTAAAGCATAAGCCTCAATGAATTGGAAATGGGATTTGGGTACAAAGTACCTTTCCCTCAGCTCTGTGTTTTCAAAGAAGCACTGACTGATTTTTGAAGTTTTACTCAGTCTGCCTCATTTTTTCTAACATTTCACCAAGTTCAAACATAGCTCTCATGAAAAAAGCATTGCCGGGTTTGTCTCTTCAGGGTGTAAATACATATCCATTCCTACCTGCCACACCTGCTGCTCTGTCAGAGCAGATCCTGACTACCAAAATACACAGGTGCATCTCTGGGAGCAGCTTTTCCTTCTGGTCCTTTAGAACAGGATACAAGATATTTGAAGTTGGTTTTTTTTTTTTTTTTTTCTCACCAAAAGAGACAATTTGGGAAGGACCTACCCTTTTGAATTCTTTATGAAACAATTTGATTTTTTTTTCCCACACAGAAGACAGGATGTGGATTTCTCTCTCATCCTTATTCATCTCCCCTGCAAGATTCATGGAAAACCTTCCTCAGGGGGAAGCTAAACTCCTAATTGCCATGGCAAATCAAAGCTCAGCAATACCTTGTGCAGATTTCATTCATTGTATCAGATTTGTCTCCAATAATTTCTGCAGCTGAGTTCATCACCTTCATCTTCCTCCACAATCAGTGGGAAAGAAGCAGAGAATTACTTGGGATTCAACTCACAGCTCTTGTAAGATGAGACAAACCATATCCTGGACTCTACTAATTTAATGGAAATGGGAATGGAGTCAGCTGCAGTTTACAGGTTTGATGCCTGAATCTCTCTTGGGAATTCCCCAGTGCAGGGGTGGCACAGACATCGAACTGTGACTATCTATGAACAGGGAAGTACTTGAACACTGGACCTAAATTATGTTTGTACACAAATCGGTGTCAGAAATGGAAGGAGAAAATAGGACAAGAGGACCTGGCCTCAAGCCATGCCAGGGGAGGTTCAGGCTGGACATTAGGAAGAATTTTTCACTAAAAGGGTTGTTGAACATTGGAAGGGGCTGCCCAGGGAGGTTTGGAGTCCCCATCCCTGGAGGTGTCCAAGGAACACCTGGATGTGGCACTCTGTGCTCTGAGCTGGTGACAAGGTGGGGATGGGTCACAGGTTGGACTTGATGACCTTGGAGGTCTTTCCCAACCCAAATGATTCTTTCACTCTGTGATTCTGTGCTCTCCAATCACCACATTCCTGTGGCACCCTTGCCATGGTGCTGGATGCACCTGAAATCATTTCCCACACAGCAACACCTACCCAGTGTCATCGAAGTGAAGCCTCAGCACTGCCCAGACCGTGACACAAATTGTTGGGGTACCTGCAGAGGACAGGACAGTGACACCATTAACATTCCAGACACATTTGATATTCAGCAATGAGCGTTTATGCAACCTCTCCACTGAGGTTTTTTTTCCTAACAGCACTTGTGCATGGGATAATGAAATTTATTGAATTAGTTCAGAGCTCTAGAAGCTCTCATCTCAATCAGAGGTGGGATTGCAGAAGCAAAATTGATAACAGGAAAGAATGATACTGTCCCAAGTCATTATTGCCCAATGTTTTACTACATCTTGTTGCATGAGGAGTAAAACAAAGTCTGGACAGAACAGAATCAGCCACATCCATCTAGAGCTCCTGGCATCATGCAAGAATTGCAGTGGCAGATGTTGAGCTGGAATGGCATTACTGGATTCTGTGTATTCTTCTGTGGTTTTGCTGTAAATGATTTACATATGTTGCATTTTCTCTGTTCCTGTGTAAATAACAGGTTTTGCTTTAGTTATTCAACCAAAACAAATCCATAGAGGAGAAGTTTCCTTTGTTCACAGGAATATTTAATTTTTTTCATTTAAAAAAATATCAAAACAGAACAACAGACTCCAAAAAGAGAATATTTGAGTAAGGACTTTATTCCTATTTCAGACATTTTTTCACTTTCGAAAAATGCATGTAAAATATAAATTTAATTAAAACAGTATGAACCCACCGAGAAACCTGGATTTGTTTTCCTTTCTGAAGAACCTAAAAGTGTGATTTTTTCAGTGGAAATATTTTTATAACATAATGCATTTATGCAAGACAACCCTGAGTAAGTTGGGTCTCCACTGTCTGGTAAATAAAATGTTTGACTAAGAAACTGTTGACATCTGTTCAGACGTCTCTGGAAAAATAAAGTGCTGAAAAGCAAACAAAACAAGGACCTCGATAACCCCAGCTCCCAGCAGTGAACGAGACTGTGGTGAGTTGACAGGAACAATTATATTTCATACATTTTGCAAGGCTGTGTTGATGTCACTTAATTAGTCACTCATTTGAACCCACTTAGACGAGTCTCTGTCTAATCATATTCCCACCATCAGAAATAAAAATACCCCTGTTAGACCTGGGTGACTGATGGAGCCCTCCTCCTTCAAACAACCACAGAGAGGAAAAATTGAAAGCAAAATGATATAAAGAAATAAAATGACAGGCTTTGGGAAGAAGAAATCATGCATATTTAATTTCAGTTGAAGTCTACTTTTCTCACAGGTGAACATCTAGAAAACACTGAGATCTTTGTGCCCTCAAAGAAGTTAAAATTAATTTTTAAATATCACATTTCAATTTTAATTGTATCAAATTAACCTTGAAATATCAAGTATTTGCCTGGAGAAGCTGTGGGTGCCCCATCCCTGAAAGTGTTCAAGGCTGGGTTGGATGAGCTTTGGAGCAATTTGGGATGATGGAAGGTGTCCACGGCAGGGGGGTTGGAATGAGATGAATTTTAAGGTCTCTTCCAATCCAAACCATTCTGTGATTCTATCAAACACGGATCTCATGTTTCATTTAGTTTGCACTGATTTCCTCTATATAAATTTCAATGCTATGAATAGTGTTCCAAATCTGTAAAATGTGCAGGAAGGCAGAATTAAAACTAAATGTGTCATAAAAATACAGTCAAAAAACCCCACATTTCAGATCAGCTTGGAGTTTTGAACCATCTGCTGTAGGGATATACATATACTCACACTGCTTTTCTTTGCATCAAAAGATTTATATCTCTTCATCACCTCCCTTTCAGCTTCTGAGGAGCATTATAAAACAGACAAACCCTGAAGGCTGAGATTTATTCTTGCTGACTTGTGCTGCCCTGAGTTATGAGCAGGCATTAGGAGGGAGCCCAGGGAGGCAGCAGTCTATCCAGAGAATTCACCAGCATATTGCAGATTTAGGAAGGAAAAATTACCTGGATCAACAGAGCCATATGCAGCTCTCATTAATCAAACGAGGACACTGACATCTCAGCACATTTGGAGAAACAGATAAACATCCAGATGCTGCAAAGTGCTGAGCTCTTGTTTCTTGCTGCTTCAGTGCAGCTCCCTCCCCACCAGCTCTGTGCTGAGGGGCTGCTTTTGCCCTCCAGGGATTGAATCCAGAGTCTGGAAGTGCCTCTGTTGGCTTTGCAAAGTGCCAATTGCTCCCACCAGGTCAGGGGAAGTGTGAGTCCAGCTGAAACACGCGGGAGCTGAGAAAATGATTGTGTTTAAAAAAAAAACAAACCAAAGCCGTCCAAATCTGGAGAGTAATGAATGGATGTTATTGATGCTCTTTTGAATCTGAAGTGATGTGAGTGTTGTGCCCAGGTGTGGGACACCCAACATAAGCTGGACATGGACCTGCTGCAATGAATCCAGAGGAGCTCACGAGATGCTCTGAGGGCTGGAGCTTCCTTACTATGGAGAAAAGCTGGAGGAGCTGTGGGTGTCCAACTGGAGAGGAGAAGGCTCCAGGGAGATCTCAGAGCCCCTTCCAGGGCCTAAAGGGGCTCCAGGAGAGCTGGAGAGGGACTGGGGACAAGAGATTCGAGTGACAGGACCCAGGGAACGGCTTCCCATTGCCAGAGGGCAGGGATGGATGGGATATTGGGAAGGAATTGTTCCCTGTGAGGGTGCTGAGGCCCTGGCACAGGGTGCCCAGAGAAGTTGTGGCTGCCCCTGGATCCCTGGAAGTGCCCAAGGCCAGGCTGGATGAGGCTTGGAGCACCCTGGGATAGTGGAAGGTGTCCCTGCCCATGGCAGGGGTTGGAATTAGATGAATTTTAAAGGTCCTTCCAACCCAAACCCTTCCATGATTCCATGAGGTCTATAAATTGGACAGCCAGATATTATTTATGGTACTCAACTCAAAGCTAAATATTTTAAGGTTGCATTGCAGAATGAATCCATCTGGGTAGTTCATTCATTACAAGGACTGATTAAAAAAATATTAAAGTCAGTTAATAGATGCTGGTTTTCAGTATTCTCACATTCAGATAAATCTACAGATATGAAATTTGTGCAAACTTAATTAAAGAAACTCAACCTCTGATCGGTGTTCAGATTACGAAGATTTTACAATTTGCAATTTTCCATTTCTTTCTTTTCTAATTGTTAGATTTTCATGGACGCAACCCCCAGTTTCTCCTTGGAAACAAACTTCTATCTCAGCTCTAATGTGATTATACAGCTGCAGATGGCACAAAAGGAACTTTGAACACCCTTTCCAACTGTTTCTTTTCCCAAAGCCGTTTCCAGTAACCAGCCATGTCCAACAGCCTTTTCATGGCACAGATTATTTATGATGATTTGTTCACTTCTTTCTCACTATACCTTCTCTACTTCTATACCTTCTCCAAACATTTTTTCTTCTCCCTACTGTAAGGAGTCTTTACCAGGAGATAAAAATTTTGGTTCATGTACATCTGTTTCAGGAGGGAAAAAACAAGACCATCTGTTGATTTCTTGAAGATTCAGGCTACATAAGGATGTTTTTTCAAAGGAGAATAGTTGAAGGCATGGGGTTGGTGTATAGACTTTACACATGAATATACAGGATTACTTCTAATTATTTCAGAAGTGTCTGTAAGGATAAAAATCGAGTTTAACCTTCTCAGGGAACATTTTAAATGAGTGTATTCTTCTGTATTCACCATCTGACTTCTGCACAAAAACATCAGCAAAAAAATGTTTGAATTAACACAGGAATCAATTTATATCCAGAAGGCCAGAATGAAAAATAATTACAGTGGTTATCATCATTTAACTGGCTTTTCTGAAACAAATCTTTTTCCTTCCCACTGCGAGTTTTTATTTGCCATCCAGGTAGGATGAGCAGATGTGAATACCCTTTTGGATATGTTTTCAATTTAGTTATTATCTGGAAGAAAGGCACAAATGAAGCCATAAAAAATGGACTGGACTCAGCCTTGCAGATTTGATTAAGCTGAAGAAGTTGATATTAAGATCATATCTCGTAGAAGGCAATTTTCTGCTGTAGATTACACCTCTGCAAGAGATGTGGTGTCCTCCAGATTTCCGTGCAACTTTATTCACACACAAAAAATCACAACACAGCAAACTGTGGTGGTACTTCTGTACAAAGACTAAAATTATGGTTTGAAATTGCACGTGGCAATACCAGGTGGTTTGTGGAGGCATCCTGCACACTTGAGACACATTTGAGACAAGAAATGTCACATACCCCAGCCAATGATTGTGTACCAGTAGAAATATCTCCTCTCTGGGAAGAAGGTTTCTACCAACAAAGTGAAGAGGTACAAGCCCTCGATGAACAGCCAGAAGTAGTTGGACATGACACAGTAGTGAAAAAACACCATCACTGCTTTGCATTCCACCTGCAGAGAATCAAGAAGAACGAAGTTATTTCGATCTAACAGAAAAAATGCTTTTAACTTCTCCAAATCTCTCAGTGGAAAGAGCTGGGACTGGTATTACAGACTTTTAATAATAGTAAAAGTTTTAAAGAATGAGAAGAATGTGAGGTATCACTTAGGTAGCAAAGCCTGGATGGGGAGGAAGCCAATTTTACCAGTGGGAAGTGGTCAAGGAGCATCTGCAGAGCAGCTTGAGCACATCCTGCATTGCTGAGAGCTCACAGCCCCAGTGAACACAAATTGCTGGACTTAAACCCCCTTCCAGGATTAAATGCAGGGAAGAAAAGGATCCAGTTGTGCGTAGAGAAACTTAGGGAAGGATGTGAAATGGCAGGATGACTGTGGAAAGCCCTGAGAGCAGGATTTGAAAGGATGAACCATCCTGTGTGCAGCTGGGAATTGCACTTCTTTGCCATCCATCATCAGTGTTGTCACCCAAGGACAGAGAGTGGAAGTAAGTGTGAGAAAAAAGGAGGCTGAGTGATCAGTTGTAAAAAAATGATGGAAGCTTTCATTCATGGACAGGAGGGGGAAGGAGCAAACTAAAGAAAAATGAGAAATAGAAAGAAAATTAAAATAAAATACAACATTTTTAAAAAAGGGAACTGAGTTTGTTTAGCCTGGAGAAAAGGGGGCTCAGGGAGGACATTATCACTCTCTGCAACTCCCTGACGGGAGGTGGCAACAAGCTCGGTCTCTTGTCCCGGGTAACAAACGACAGGACAAGAGGAAATTGTCTTAAATTGCATCAGGGGAGGTTGAGGTTGGCTGTTAGGTAAAATTTCTTCACTGAGGGGTTGTCAATCACTGGAGCAGGCTCCAGGTCAGTGGTGGAGTCACCACGCATGGAGGTGTTTAAAAGAGGTGTAAACGTGGCACTTGGGGACGTGGTTTAGTGGTGAATTTGGCGGTGCTTGGGAACGGTTGGACTCAATTTTAGAGGGCTTTTCCAACCTAAACGATTCTGTGATTCTGTGACAAAAGCCTAAAGTGGAAAACAAGCTCCGCCCTGTGAGAGTAGGATACCCAGGTCTTTCCAGTGCTGCACCCTGATGCCATTAGCCCTACAAAAGCAGGAGTTTCCAGCAAATCTCAGCAGAATTAGTGTATAAAATGGAAGCTCCTGCTGGAGGCAGTGATTGGTTCCCACTTTGACTTCACCCTCTGGGCCAAATCAACAACTGAGGTCTTTAAACCATCATCTCTTGCCTTTCTTCTTGGAAACTCTACCAGGGCTGATGATCTGGTCATAAAATGGCTGATTTTAACGTGTTTTATGCTTTAAGTGTTCCCAAACAAAAAGGCAGATGCCACCATTGGAAGAGTGGCAGGATCAAACTGCAGACCTAACACGGCTTCAGCTTTATCCTGGAGAAGAATTCGGAGCAAAAACTAGTTTCAATGACAAAGAAAAGGCTGACTAAGAAACTACACAGCTGCACTTGCCTTGTGGAAGTGACTCACAGGGAATTTAGCTCATAACTGGATGGATAAAGGAGAGCTCGGTTTATAATTCCATCATAATTACACCCAATGAGCTGATTTATCATATCAAATACTAGACTTAGATGTGAAAGGAATTGGGATTTACACATAATATACAGCTAAATGCATCAGTGAAAGAGTGCTCTGCATGAAACTACACATTTAAGAGACAAAGGTGTGGGAAATGCTGATGGTTTTCTGCAAATGTGACCATCAGATGTATTCTCTGTGTCTGAATGGTCACCCTGTTTACACGTGACTCTGCCTGACATCCAGAACAAATGAGGCTCTGGAGAAAAACCAGACCTTCAGATGAAGGAAATTGCTCGTGTCTGCTCTCATCCCACCTATCGCTGAGCAGATCTGGGAAAGGGAGAAGCAATCAGAGCAGAGGCAGAAAATAAAACCTGTAGGTTTGTTCTGAAGGACACTGGTGTCATCATGAGATGAAACATCCAGTCTGGCTGTGAACTGGGAGGGAAGTTAAACTTCAGCTACCTTTTCCCCCAGTAACTTCTCAGCTCATGATACTCCACAGACTGCTGCCTGCCCCACTGCTTTTTGTTATCTCACTTTGAAAAAAAAAAAAAAAAAATGAAGGAAAAGGCTTTGGTTTCAGTTTGACTCACCGTGGAGATAAAACAGTGGTTGCCATCCTGCTCAGCATAAAGAACCCCATCCTTAATGAACACAGATATTGCACGGAGGATGAATGAAACAAAGAGGTTCATGTGGATGAAATTCCGAGTGCAGTGAAGCTTCCTAGAGAGGAAAGAGGAAGGGAGGGGGGGAAAAAAGAGAAATAAAGAAAAAAATGGTTTTATTTCGTGGAAATATCACACTGGGCCTGAACACACCTGGCCAGAGCACGCTGGCACTAAGAACAGCAACATCTAAGCCAGGACTATGTTAGTACTGACCCTAAACCTGAGCCAGAGCAGGACTTGGGGATTTTCTTGTAAAAGGACGCAGAGAAGCATAAAATAGACAATAGAATCAGCCCAATGAAGCTTGTGAAGTTTCGTAAACCAGACACACAGCTTCTCCTGCTACATTTACACTCTGCTGAAATGTGACTTCTGGAGTCTGTCCAAGCTGGGGGAGCAACTCAGTTCTAAAGGATTTGATTTTCTCCTTCTTGTTCTACCTCTGGTGAGATAAAAGCTTTAACTCTGTTTGGGGCAGCTGAGCTCCAGCTTCCTTCCCCCAGGGACTGAACAGCTCATTGCTCGTGCCCCCACTCACCTGAAGCGACACAGGATGACCATGGCAGTGGTGAGGGACACCAGGGAAGTGCTGTATCCCACCGTGTACAGAGCCTTCACAGAGAGATAATAGTAATCCTTGGGAGGCAAAAAACACAGGGTTAAAGGGTTCAGCAACAGCCACACACCTGGCAACGTGCAGGAGGAGCCAGAGGCAGGATTTGTGTCTTGAACAGCCTGGGTTCTCCTCATTTCCTCTGAGATCTCATTGTACATCGAGCTCTGCTCTATGGCTGGGTCTGCGCACCACAAGGTTATTTATCAGTGAGCTAGCAAAAGCTATCTATATTTTTTTTATAAGAATCTATAGAAAAAAAAAAATTGGCCACGGGATTCTTTATCAACAGGGAGAGAATAGGAGTTAGACCATGATTCTAGAAGTTCCAAGCTACATCAACATTATAAGCTTGTCTTCTATAAATATTCAATACAGGGCCAGGAAGGATTCAGATCTTACTTCTCACAGTTTGATACCCATATACATCTGATTGTTTGTTCTAATCACTATCAAACCACAACATGACCAGAGGCTGGACAAAAAGCAGCCTGCTGCTCCCCCCACCCCTTCATTTGTTTTTAATTATGAGATTAATTCCCACCTGGTTATCGGACTCTGTTTCGTTCTCATCGAAGCCGCAGGCGTCATAATAATGAGGGAAAGGTTCAGACCAGCCATCCTCAGTGCAATTCCTGCTGATGTCCCCTGTGCCAAGGGCAGCGGGGAATGTGACACTGCTGCAGCAAACCCCAAGACATTCCCCTCCCTCCCCTTGGTGCAAAAAACCCCCCCACAGTTCTACTGAAAGCGCTGTTTGTCTGTCTATCCACAGATTTAATTCTTGGAATTTAGTGACATCTTTAATGATCCAGTCCTACAACAGGCACCTATGGATGGCTACTACTACAGCTGGTCACCAGAGAGCAAAAATATTGAATCAGTATATTCAGTGTCTCCAGGCCACCAAAAATCTTGTTCTCAAGTGGATTCCTGAACCAGGGATCAGCTAAATGTCCATTTCTCTCGAAAAGGCATCTCGGGAATACAGATTTGATGAAGATACTTCCACTCCAGGTGGCTAAAGGGGAAGTCCAGTGCTTAAAAGCAGACCCTTTGTGCTGTTTTTAGTGGTCAGTATCTGAGGCACATGCATGGGACTGGTGAGAAAACACCAGGCTAACATGATCTTTTTGGTCCAGGTGCTGGAAGCCAGTCAGGACACTGTGGGATATCCCAAACAGCCATTATATACCCATGGAAAGGCAGCTGGATTGATCTCCTGTAGTCAGAGAACACACGTCCCACTCATCGATCTTCAAGCCTAGGCTCTGATCTCAGAGTGACTTTGTGGGAAGGGTCTGTAGAAAACAAAGGAATGTGGAGTGGGAATCTCTCTCCCATCCCTGTCTTCATGGCAAAATGTTCATTTACATATCCAGATGCCAAGGGTGACCTCAGTTGGTGAACTCAGAGCTTCTCACATTGCTCTGTCTATTAACTGTTCCAATTCTGGTTTATAATATTAACTTTAAGCAAATATTGGCTTAAAAATTGTAATTTTTTGGCTAATCTCATATAAGAACCAGCTCCTAAATGGCTTCACTGACACGTTTAGGCTTAAAGACCACATTGTGAAGGAAGAGTTGGGGGTAGAAGAGGAAGAGTCTCTTGACACTCATTTTCCTACAAAACTGTCTGAGGTAGGACAGCCCCTGTTGAGTTCTTTTAAGCACCATTATTCTTGCCAAAGATCAGTGGCCTTCCTAAAAAATTAGGCCTGGGCTGCTGCTGCACTTCTTCCTCTCCAGCACAAAGGAATAGCCTCCATTTTTCAAATTATCACACTTTTTGGAGATTCAGGTGCACCTTGACCAAAGCAGATGGAAATTTCCAAGGTTTGGGTTTGGTTTTTGCTGTTAAAGTTGTGCTGCTTTGCATTCTTAGAGCAGTTTAGTCTCTCATAACTTTACTTTTAACCTTATTTTAGAGAATCTGTTTGCCATCCGTGCAGCAGAATACATGTCTTTAATCACAGCATTCATTTAAGAACATCGCATTACTTGGCAAATTTTGTTAAATTTCTCTTGCACATTCATCCCTAGTTTTCTGTGGACAAAAAAAAAGCACTGAATCATGATGCTGGCTTTCTTTAACACCATTTAGTAATTACTGTTAAGCAGGTAGATATTATTTATAGCAGCACATTTGCTAGGTTGTAAGGCTTAACGAGGAGAAATAAATTTTCATATTATTGCTAAAAGTAACAGGGCAGAAAATATGTCATAACAATTAGAACTGATTAGAAAATAATAGCAAAGCGGCAGGAAAAAAGCTCAGAGCTTCCTTTCTAACAGAGAGAAATAAAAAGAGAGAAAAAATTTCCATGGTTCTGTTTCTTACCTAGGAGAGACTGGGCTGTGCTTTCCAGCAGGTCATAATCACCTAGAAAAGTGGAAATTGGGTATGAAATAGTTTTGATTGTGTTTTCTATTAGGGCCCAAACTGGTCTCTGTGGAAATCAGTGAATGGAGTGCAATTGATTTTTATTTGTTTAGATCAGGCCCAAAGGCAATAAATTCTTGGTGCTGTCTTCTCAGGAAGTAAACACAGCTTTACTTGAGAGTTTAAATCAAAGTTAAGCCTCTAAATTTAGAACTAAAAACACATACTATAAACAGCGGCAAAGTTTATTGTAAAAATGTAGAAGTCAAATATGATATCGTTAGGAATTTACATTTATAGTCCACAGGTATTTAAATATGATCAGTTTTCAGGGAATTAATCAAAAATTATTTCCATCCATCAATGACAAAGAGCAATAACGAATTGGTTTAAGTAAGATAGTTTAATTTTGTGGCTTTAGGTTAAATCACTTTGATTTATAGAGACTTATGAAATTTTTAATTTCACTTTTTTGTGCCCATATTACAGTTAAGTGCATGTATCATTATCATGATGGTTGATACACAAACAGCTTTTCAATCATCTGATATTAACACGTGCACACAATTTTTGGGAACAGAGGTGCCGAGGACGTAGGCAGCACAACTGGTTCTTACCTGCATGGGTTTGCCCCAAATTATCCACTTCCCAACCTGAAATTAGAAGAATGAAAACAATTAATTCAGTCCCGATGATAGTTTGCAATTGAATTTTGATAAAAGTTTGACTCTCATAAGAGGAACGGATGCAGCAGAGCTCAGAGAAGAACTGCAAGTTTAAATCTTTATTTCTATATTAGTCCTGTGTATTTACGAAAGGAAAAGGGTTTTCAGAAGAAGGTGATTGCATTGCTTTGTTAAATATCTGGTTAGCATGAAGTTTCATCAGACTCTGGGAAGAATAAGAAAAAATAGATGTAGGAACATTTTTGTGGATTTTTTAAAATTATTTTTTAGGGGAAGGTTCTGAAGAAAGACTCACACATTTCCGAGACATTGTTCCCAAACCCAAGCGGAGTAGTTTCCAAAAAATACAACTTTTACAGTGGGAAATGATAAAACTTTGGGTTTACGTTAGAAATCTTCCTTTCCCTTTCTTTTGTTCTTCCAAAAGAAATTGTTGGAATGGTGCCAAACCAACCTCCCACCCCCTGTGCTCAGCGTTTAATCCGAACTGGGCTGAAATCAGACTTCTCTGAATCCTGGGTGGATTCTGGCTCAGCTGGGGATGCAGGAAGAGGAGCTGCCTTGAGCCAGGGAGTGGAGCTGCTGCATCGTGCACAGAGGAGCCTCAGGGAGCTGCTGCAAATCGCTCTGACGGGGGCCCAGAAACCAGGGGAAAAACGTTTCCAGCACTTCACTGACCACTAGAGCAGGTTAAATGTTCACCTCAGTTTAGTTCTGCATCCTCTGGAGCAGCCACATGGCTTCAGGTTGTTCCCTTTTTAACCCCAATGGTCAAATGTTAATTAGGGATTGGAAAAACCTTCACCAAATCGTATGAGAAGGGTTTTTTTTAAAAGTCAAATCCAAACAAAGACTGATTTTGATCCTATGGGAAAGGAGAAAGCACCTAAAGAAATAAGATAATAACAGGAGGCTTTTCAGCATAGCATAAAATGCAGTTTTTATTTTAAAATTCACATAATAATTTAAAATTCATTGATTTCTGTGTCTCCTCTAAAGTAAATCACATGTGCTTTTAAATCTTTTAAGACAGAAAAAAGAGAGTTTAATGTGAAAAAGATGGTGGGACTATAGAAAACTCATCTGAAGCATCAGGGAGGCTGTACTGTGACTTTGGATGGATTATTAAACATCAAACCTGCACATCCAACCCACCAGAGACTTTGGAGGGTTGAGACTGGAAGCTGCGGTGAGAACACCTGAGGTCTTCATCCTTCTCTTCCCAGCCCCAGCTGCTCACAGGATTTCCCATGTAAGAATTTAGGTTGGATTTTAGGAAAAGGTTCTTCCCCCAGAGGGTGCTGGGCACTGCCCAGGCTCCCCAGGGAATGGGCACGGCCCGGAGGCTGCCAGAGCTCCAGGGGCACTTGGACACCGCTCCCAGGGATGCCCAGGGTGGGATTGTTGGGGTGTTTGGCAAGGCTGGGAGTTGGACTGGATGATCCTTGTGGATCCCTTCAAACTCAGGATATTCTGTGATTCTAATTCCTGAGTATTGGCAGATGTTAGAGAAGTCTCTAAATCCTGAAGAGGTGTCACCAGTGCTCTGAGCAAACGTTTTCCAGCCGAGGTGGTTCAGCTGCTGCATGGGACTGAACTGGCAGACGCTGCAGCAGTGCTGTGGCCGCGCTGCACATTCCTGGCAGAACAACAGCGATGCCTTTGCAGAACAGTTTGGAGAGGGCTTTTTTCCTCTTCAAACTACCAAACCCCAGGTTTATCAGCAGTGGTGTAGCTCAGTTTTAGGAATTTGTTGCTAAAATCAGGATGTGTTGCTAAAATAGGATGCGTTGCTGAAATCCGAATTCAGAACACGGATGTCAGGTTGTGGTGTGGGAATTTTTGTCCGTGGTTTTATCAGGCAATGAGAGGATCAAAGAGCAAACCACCACTCCTTTATCACTTCTTTCATGGTGTTTTCCACAGCATCTGCCACTCAAACCAGCAGCTCTAATGGAACTTGTCCCTTAAGTGAGGTCACCTCACCCAGCAGCCTGTGCCTCACACTGACCCACACAGGCAGGGTAAGAAGAAGCTGTAAGAAAATCTCTAAAAATCCTCTTTGACTCATAAAAATCCAGTATTATTTTATCTTTTGTGGAGTAATTTGACCTTAAAACTGTGCAGAATTCTTTCTGGAGAAAGACCAGGCTAGCATTAAATTGATTGATGCCTAATGTTCCTGGCATCCTGCATATTACAGTGATGGCCAGAAAAAGATATTTCTCTTAAATGTAAATGTTTTGAATGCAGCTATTTTTTTCCCTACAATCAAAAAAGCATGAAATAAAAATTGACCATTATTTCATTCTAAATATAGGCAGCAGTTAGTCTCATTGATGTCAAAATATTAAATTTTAGTTCATTTTTAATTTCACGACATCTGTAATAATAGTTAAAACATCATATTAGAGTTGTTTTTCTGAAATGAAAAGGCTTGTTATAGACTTTTATTTTTAATTTATAGCTAAATTATTACTGCATTTTGCTGTGTTTGGGCATTATGAAGGGATTCACTTTTCCAACAACATTCATTTTCTGATTTGTGGGAGCAAACAAGCCTTTAATTAACATATATTTCTATATCTGAATCCGAATTTATGTACTGAAGAAAGTTCCAGTACAACCTTTGTCTGTACAGGCTTTTAGGCTTGATTCATCAACCCAATTTTCACTAATAAGCTAAGCTACTGGAACGTTAATTAGATTTACATTGAATGTCATGCCTTGCATGACAGTGAAAAGTCAAAGTTCATCTATTGAATGTTGGGATAAAATGCACACATATACAATTATATTTGTGGGTGTATGAATATATTTTTATCTTGCTATGTATTTATTTAATTATCTCTATTTATATAAATATATAAAATACATCTGTGTATATACATATATATACACATATATGTACATATATACACAAACAGATTTATTTATATATTTTCGTATATATACTAGCAGATGTTTTTATGTATAAATATAAACAGATATGTTTACATATATTTATTTATTATATATATTTATTATAAAAATATATATACAAACAGATATATTTATATATATATCACAGGACATAATGAGGGAACATACAGCCACCATCTGCCTTTGAATTCCTGCCTGCTGCTGCTGCTGCCCTTCCCTCAGACAGAGCAAGTTTCTGCATCCTGCAGCAAAATATGGATGTTTACTTGACAGAAACCCGTGGCATCGCTGATGTTTCCTCACCTGTCTGAGAAGGCAATGGAGTTCAAATGGATTATTTCTGTGCACGACATTTTGCATGTTTACACATACAGGGACAAGACCTGGCCTTGCATTTAAAGGGTTGTGAGGAATCCCAGACAAAGGGGAGTTACTCTCATTTTTCCCACTATTACCTCGAAACAGTATTTTCCTGGGTTATTTTTTCACCTGAGTGCCTTTATGGCTCTAGAGAGCCCTCAGCAAATTTACTCTGCTCTCAGGGACGGAGTGGGCAAGGCTGCAGGATCCCTCACTGCTTGGGCTTTCCCACAAGCCCTCTCGTTGCCCTACTGTTAGGACACAAACAATGAGAAATTGGTGTATTTGACTTCAGTGGCGAAGAAGAAGAAGCCCACCGATGTGATTATACAATGGTCTAATGAAACGCATTGCTCTCCCAGAAATGAAGAATAAATAAGATACGATTTTCCTCTTCATTTGGAATGTAATCCCCTTTTTTCAGAAGTTTAATCCAAGGGTTACATTTACAAGAGACTTTTGAGAAGAGCGTGTAGCGATAGGATGAGGAGGAACTGCTTTAAACTGCAAGTGGGCAGGTTTAGTTTGGGTATTAGGAAGAATTCCTCCTTGTGATGGTGGGGAGGCCCTGGCACACGCTGCCCAGAGAAGCTGTGGCTGCCCCTGGAAGTGTCCAAGGCCAGGCTGGACAGGACTTGGAGCAGCCTGGGACAGTGGAAGGTGTCTCTGCCCATGGGTGGCACTGGATGGGCTTTAAGCTCCTCCTCAACCCAAGCCATTCTATAATTCTATTATTCTGTGATAGCAACACCTTAAGTATCATGATTTTATGACTTATTTGAATGACATCTGTGCTTTGCACATGTAGTTAATCCCAAACTATGGGAACATGGCCATGACAGCAGATACTAAACAGTGCCTTAGAACACCACTTATTAAATCAATAATTGCTCTGATCAGTCAATAAACTCCTGAGGAAGCTGCTGTTATCCTCGACACGGGATGGTTTATCCAGTGTATTGACAGGCTGTGTTATTCACTGTCTGACCAGACTTGAGTAAGTGTCACTCTTTGGGAAGCAAATACACAATTAATGCCTTAATTGATATTGTTAATTAGATGTTAGTTGCAGTACTGCTAAGAAATCTTACAGAAGATCTATCAGAATGCTGAATTCTCATTTCTAAAGCCCAAGTACAGAAAATATTCCTTATTTCTGTTTTCTGCAGGAAGAGGTAAAAAAAAAGTCCAAGGACTTGCCAATGGCTCCCCACAGAGTTGGTGGCAGAGGCCCAGACCTTTCCTGCCTTTTTCTTGCACATTTATCAGACTTTCCTCCTTGATTTTTATTCACTGAGACCCAGAACACATAACTCACCCCTCACCATGCAACAGCTGATGAGAAACTCGACGAAAGCAATTGTTGCTCCTGATTTAAAGTGGACAGGGCTGGGGAAGCCGAAGCCAAGAACCAGCCTGTGCATGATGAGCCTCGGAGCCTTTTAGATCTCCTCCTTGGTGCCAAATCTGTGCTGGCTGCTGTCGGTGTCAGCTGGCATGGCACCTGCCTGGCCTCCCGTGGCTTTGTTTATCTGAACACAACTCGCATTTAACCCTTTTGTTCCAGCGTTTGTCCCTTATTAGTGGTGGGGCGGGAGGGGGTGAAAGGCTTCCAAAGTGGTTCTGTCCTGAATTGGCTCGCCCACACTTCTCCCATAGCCCTGTTGTTCCCATCTCAGTATTATGGGTTGGAGGGCTGCTCCACAAAGGTAATCCTCCAAAAGGTTTCGGATTTTGACAGCATTAAGATCAACATGCAAAGCCTGCGGTGTTTTTACTGCACGTTAATTGTGTACCTACAGAAAGTGCAGCGGCGGGGGCAGGGAGAGGCTGTAGAAAACATTTACAACCCCTTGTTATCCTGCTGTCCAGCTATGTGGATAACGAGCTGGCTGAGCAGGAATTGAATTATTTTTTTTTTCCCCTGTTTTATATAGCACTGATTAGAAGCTTAGCATTTAATTTCTAAATATGAAATAAATCAGTGAGCTCTCACGCCCGGCTCCGCGGCGTCCACCACGCTGAGCCTCCTCTCTCCCTTCCCCATGGCTGCCTGCTGCTCTCCTGCTCCAGCAATCTGTTCAGCCAGCTGGCAGAGCCACAGTCGGGAGCAGCAGGCTACTTAGCAGCTTTTCTGCAGCTCTCTGAGCTCCCCACATGGATACTGGTTCCATACCCTGCCTGCTGCTTCCCTAGAAAGGGCATCAGACCTCTGCTCAATCCTGTGCCTGCACAGACACGATCCCACAGACGTTATCCAGCCATCCCCGTTCCTTTGTTATGGCTCTTTGTGTTTCCCAGAGAAGCTGTGGCTGCCCCATCCTTGGAAGAGTCCAAGGCCAGGTTGGATGGGGCTTGCAGCAACCTGGGAGAGTGGGAGATGTCCCTACCTATGGTAGAAGAGTGGAAACTAAATGATCTTTAAGGCCATTCGCAACTGAAACCATTCTATGATTCCATAATTGATTGATTAATCCAGGCTTAGCTGCTCGGCCTTTGCAGTTTCATTAGCAGGATCTGTAGGACGTAGCAGGCAGGCAAGGTCACAGAACACATGGCCCTACAGGTTCACACACTTTTCCCTATGCTAAATGCTTCCCACAACTATTTCCAGGGGTTTGGGTCTCTCCAGCTTCATGCCCTGTAGCCAATACTTTAAACTACCGATTAAAAGTCATTTATACAAGGGCAGGAGGTGACAGGACACGGGGTAATGGCTTCCCACTGCCAGAGGTCAGGGTTAGATCAGATATTAGGAAGAATTCTTCCCCCTGAGGGTGGAGAGGCCCTGGCACAGGTTGCCCAGAGAAACTGTGGCTGCCCCTGGATGCCTGGAAGTGTCCAAGACCAGGCTGAACGGGGCTTGGAGCAATCTGGGATAGTGGAAGGTGTCCCCCATGGCAGGGGGGTGGAGCAAGAAGACTTTTAAGGTCTCTTCCAACCCAAACCATTCTGGGATTCTATTATTCTACCCTTTACTGTATATCACTTTTTGCCTTGACAAAGGGATTTGTGAACATAATCCTCACACAGAGATGGTACGAAATTAAATGGTGTTCATTTTACTGAGAAAACAAGAAAACTGGGTCAGAGGATAATCAGGTGTAAGATTAGGAAGCCTTGTTCCTATTTGTGTGTTTGAACAGGAACTGGTGCCTAAGGACATCTGAGTAACTGATCCTGTGGGGCAAACTCATTCCATCCACTTTATCTACCTGAAGATAAGTTCACTTGGTTTTTAAATCTTCTCCCACAAGGACGCAGAGACTGGCACTTCCAGGGGGTGGCTGGGTTTAGATATCTGTCCTACCTTGAGAGGAACTTTCTGAAAAGTCTTTGTTACCCCGTGGTTTGTGCAACACATTGCAGTAAAGGCAGGGACAGAACTGATCTAGAACTAATTTCTTCCTACATCCCAGTTTCCTTTCAGGACACAGGGACAAGAAGACCCAGTGAATCATGCCTGGAAATCATGGGAGAATTCCAGTGAGGTCACACATGGAGAACAGAAAGGTCAGAGCACACAGGGCTGGCTAAGGTAGGACTGATGCATAGATACGATCAACAACATTTAAGGGAAATCATGACTTTATTCTTTTCTTCCTCTTTCCTGTTAAAGGATGTGAAACTAGAAGTGGACTGAGGTCACCATAGCAACTAAGCATCATCTAAACCTTATGTGAGTCCTTCCTCCGAGTCTGGCTGTCACAGGAGCATCCATCAGAGCGCAGGATCAATGCAATTACTGTTGAAGGGTCTCCTAGCTCTGAAGAGGGTAGGGATCATATTTGAGAGAAAATAAAATGTTTTTCAAACAAGTACCATGAAAAAATAAGAAACATTGCCCAATGGAGATTATCAGTCCTGAAATGACTCCTAGAGAAGGAAGCAAATTAAATCCCTTGCTCAAAGGTAAGAATGAATGCGCGCCCACCACACCTAAAATCCTGCAATCACCTGGAACTCCTTTCCCAATCATTTGGGTCAAGAGGAGCAAAGACTGTAAGGAAAGGTTGAAGGATCTGCCCATGTTGCACCTACAGCGATAATTCAGTCTACTACCTTTCGCAGTCCAAGTCTTCTCCAAACTACTCAGCAGCTCTCAGCATCTTCCACCCTTGTGTTCTTCCTAAAGATGCACGATTTTTTTTCCCAAGGCCAGATTAGCTCTCAGATCATTGACAAAGGTCTTGAGCTGTGTTACAGCTTTCCCCTGGCCACTGCAGGATGTCCCCTTGCAGAGGACTGAAGACTTGATCTTCTGCTGAAACGCTCTTGCTCATACTGCACATTTGAGTATGAGAGACAGAGTCTTTTTTCCCCATAATTTGGTGGGAAAAGCCACAAAATGTCTTTTTATTTTCTTCTAGAAAACATCTGAGAGGCCTCAGATATTTGATTAGAAATGTAGATCCAGACACTATCCTTTGATGACAGCGTTTTCCTCCCATTTCCCTCTGCATTGCAGATGGACTTTGTGATGCTGTGACCGAGGAGGCTTAATTATAGCTTGTCCTCCTCTCTTTGGAAAAAGTTGGAGTAATCCCATGGCTTTACTGCCTGTGCAAAGCCCAGGGATGAAAACCAGCTGGAAATGACTTGTTATCAAGTGCCATTATATATATATATATATATTTTTATGGTTTATATATAAAACAGATACCTTTGCATTCAACTTGCTTGTGAATGCTATGTAGGATCTTACATAAAATTAAGGATGCAACAAAGGTTTCAGAGTCCTGGTTGCGTCAATAAATAAATATAAATTTATTATACATAATATTATTATTCCCATGATGAGAATGCTATGGGATGGGTCATACATGTTTTCCAGAGAGCACTCCTTGCTTACAGGGTTTTCCTTCCCACAGGTTTTCAAGCAGGATGTTGGAATACTCATCCAGGCAAGATATCCTTGAAGAGAAATCTGGACCTTTGCATTGCTCTTTTGCCGTTTTGACGGGCAAATGCAATTTCCAATTCCACTCTGCTGCAATGCTGACCTTAATTTCAGTAGTAGCAACGAAACCCTGAGTCTTTTACCTCAGCAGAAAATAAGTACACAATCTTCCAGGGACATTCTGGTGTCCAAAAGGGCCCTGGTCTTTAACAGTCACCTTTCCTTTCTGTCTAAACAAAAAACCATCAATACATAACCCAAACTAATAGAAACTCTAACTTGCAAATATTTTCAATAACTTTCACCTCGGAAAGTCAAGGACTTTTACTGTCTCTTCACCCAGTTTGGGGGTTTTGTATCATTTTCCCTTGTCAGCTCTTAAAGGCTTTACCAGGACTGTCTCCCCAGAAAGGACACAAAAGGGGTCTCCACATATGAAGATGGAGCATCACTTCTCCTCTCATTAACTCTTCTCTTGTCATCTTATTCTAACTGATTAGGGATAACATCTGAACTTGGGCACAGACTGCTTCCCAAATCCAATTAACCCCGTGTTCATAAATCCCGCTGTCCACCCGCGGCATCTCTAGTGCAGCACTTATGAGGCTTGGGGTTCTTACAGAATCAATTAATCAATTAATTAGTACAACAAAGTACTTGAGTGTTTCCCTGTGTTTTAAATGGGTTCAGTGGCAGACTATTTCCAATTTCTTGGGAGGACAGAGCTCGTTGCCTGAGCACTGATTGTGTTCAACCAAGAGAAGCAACAAGCCAATGAGTTGGTTCAGAAATGTGAGCATAGGATGTAATTCCCTCTTAAACTCTCTAATACCTGATTACATACTTTATTCTATTGGATTTTAATTAGGAACCCTTAATCCTGGTACCAGCATAGGATAGGTTTTATGCCTTTGGTAAAAACTAGGAGCATTTTCGCTGTTGTACATAGCGAACCATTTTTTGTGGTAATGCTCTTTTGGGGTGGAGCAGGGAGTGCCCTAAGCTGAGCACCAGATAAACGGAATTGCTGGAAGATTCAGTAAGAGCTGCTCATATTTATCATTTGGATTTGTGAATGAAAGCATTTTCCAAATGTGAAGCACATGGCAATTCTCAGAAACTGTCTATTACAATTTGTATTATTGTTTACTGCAAATCAAAGGACTGAAAATATGTTCATTTCTGATCTGGTGATTGAGTTTCATTTCATGGTCCATTTAGGTGGATTTATACTTTCCAGAATATTTCAGCTGTACAGTATGAAGCAGAAAAAAGCCCAGACTTTGCTTCTGTAGATTTCCATTGCCAGGCAGATCACCTCTGTCTGGAAAAAAAAAATAAAAAGGGAAAAAAGAACAAAGCAGAGAAAATTCTCCTGCTGGGAGTGCAGATCACTGTGTTAGGGCCATCTCTAGGTCTTGCTTTGTCCTGCTGAAAGGTAACATCACAGCTTGACACGCCTTTCTTCTTTTTACCTCTGCAAAGATGCCTTAGAATGCTTTAAATATATCCTGTTGTGGAGTGGGTGTCTGGAGCCAGTGCTGGGACGGCACTGGAGAAACTGTAACGTACAACAGAGAGGTCTTGGAAGTGATAGCTCCTGGTGGAAATAATGCTTGCTGAATATGGATCAAAGAAATCCATGTGGAAGAGGAAAAGAAGTTAGTTTTTGGGAACTATCTAGAAGGAAAACCACTGCAATCCCTAATTTACGAGATGAGAAAAGACTCAGGAACTAAGAAGCTTTTACCATTGGAGAAAAGGAATCTCCAGTAGAGAGGTTTTGAGAACGACATTTTCGTTCACAGTCTGCATCTGAAAGGAATGAAAAATTCTGGTGATTTCGAAGGATCGGTGAGGTGAAATGAGATTTTAGAAGGCAGGGTTGCCAAGCACTCAGATTGGTGAGGTGAAATGAGATTTTAGAAGGCAGGGTTGCCAAGCACTCAGATTGGTGAGGTGAAATGAGATTTTAGAAGGCAGGGTTGCCAAGCACTCAGAATTTCACTTTGGACTTTCTGCATGATGTTGACAGCAGCTCAAACGTTACTCCTTCGTTCAACCGTAGTGAAGGTTAAAACAGAGCAGATGAAAACCAGCAACATGTGGTATTTTCAGTAAACACACAGCTAATTTTTCCAAAAAACATCCCTTCAAGTGCTTAGACAGCTTAGTTAGTTAATTTTTCTTTTGTACTCTCTTTTATTTTTTTTCCTATTTTACTCCATACAGAAATCAGACATCCAAGTAAAGGCAGTCAGATTCCTTTCTGGAATTCATGAAACAAACAGTGACTTCACTCATCTCAAGACAAGCATTCAAGAGGGGGCAGAGAAAGCATCTCCTACAAGTGCCCATTGATTTCTATCCACTGAACCAGAAATCCATGTGATCACTTCAGACTTTTACATATAAATTTAAATATCCAAAGCCTAGTGAGATAGCTCCTACCCACTCTTTAAGATTAGCACATCCCATGATTTCCCTGTGATTATGTTGTACCTACAAGTGCTTCAGAGCACAAACTTTTAAAAAATACAATTTCAAGTTATTGCTGTGTTTGTAAAAATGATCTATGCTCACATAAAAATGTTGTTGTACTAGGAATGATTTTGCTATTAATAAATATTAGTGTCCATGCCCAGCCTAGCTCCATATTCTAGAAACAGAGCAGCAGCCAGAGGACACTATAACAATCTCTAAAATGTCATTATCCATGTCTTTGAAACATTATGGTTCTCTAATAACCCTTTATTTAGGGAACCAGCACAAAATGTGACTTTTTTCATTAAACCCTCATTGAAACAAATACACTTGGCTAATTAAAATTAGCAGCAATGATGGGAAAGCTGATGCTGATTCACCCAGGAGAGTGCTTTGGGATGTTGATAATTCCACCTTGGGGTCAGCAGTGCAATCCCAGCCACATCTGCCAAGGTTTCCAGCTACTCCAGATTAAATGTTTATTTGTTTATCTAATGAATTATGAATCTTGGGTTTGTTCCTACTGAACAGATGTCCCAAAACCCCTCAAACCCAGCCCTACAGGAGGTAACAGCTGCCACTTTTATTGGGGATCCCGTAAGGAGATAAAGGAACGGGACATATGTTTCCACTGGATGGAACATTCCTCCCTTAGGGCCGTACTGTCACCCTGCCACGGGCCAAATGGGAAGTACAGCATGTGAGGAGGTCTGAAAATCCTGGGAAAATTATTCAAAAATGTTATTTCGACCCTTTATTTTACATAGGTAAAATAAATACAGCGATAAATAAATAAATAAAGCTTATATGTATATATCTATATAGATATATATATATTTAATTGCTCCTCTAAAGGCTCTGTTATTTTTATTTAAAGAAATAA
>VZTE01003410.1:1264642-1377717 GCA_013397775.1 Eulacestoma nigropectus | reverse complement strand
TAAACAATTTTTATTATTTTTATTTAAAGTATTTTATGTAAATAAATAAAATCTTTATTTATATAAATTGAAGCAATAAATATAATATATACAATAAAATTTCTGATTTTATTTAAATTAAATGTTTGTTTAAAACAGTGTAATAAAGAAATATAATAAAAATCTAATTATTTTATTTAAATAATTGAATTCAAATAAATTTAAAAAAAATTTCTATTTAAAAGTTTTTTCCATTTACAAGTAACCATTTCCTTA
The DNA here is from genome assembly GCA_013397775.1 of Eulacestoma nigropectus. Taxonomy (NCBI): domain Eukaryota; kingdom Metazoa; phylum Chordata; class Aves; order Passeriformes; genus Eulacestoma; species Eulacestoma nigropectus. The sequence continues at coordinate 1,377,462 of VZTE01003410.1, read as the reverse complement.
AGATGTGGAACAGGTCAAATTGAGTTAATCTTGGTTATAAAGTGGGACATGGGTGAGGTGACATTGGTGATGCCTATGCCTGGACACGTCGGAATGGATGTATTAAAAGTGAGGATTTCAGTGTTCCTGGAGCTGTGCATGAAACACTCTCTCCCAAAAATGGTGCTCTGTGTGTGGCGATGCCAAAAAACCAGATTTTGGACCCAAGGCTGTAAATGAATAATTAATTGGTAAAATAAACTTTGGGAAAGAGGATCCTGGGGGACAGTGATGAACTTGTCCCTCAAAGGACAGCGCTAATTAAGGGGTCTGCAGTGGGTGGGTGCCTGGGCAAATGGACCAAGCTGTGTTCATTTCCAGCACAGGGGCAGAAGGCTGTTTCTGTCTCATTTCTACAGACCACAAAAAAACTGTGATGCTTCTCTCCAGAAATCTTTTATTCCTTCCTGGACCCCCAACACTGGAGCTCCTCACTCGTCATCTCAAGCCTGTGTTCTCCTTCAGCACAAGCAGAACCTGCTCTAAGTTTTAATTATTTGCTTAAATAGATTCCAGTGGTGTTATCCAAGACCCAAACAAAGATTTGGGTCCCCGCTGAATTCGGTGAGACCCAAGGGCCGACTATTCCCTTTAACAGTTAAAATTTGTGATATTTTCGTGTTGTGTAGTCTGTGAAGGCTTTTTTCACACTTTCCCTACCACCCCGTGCACACACTTGTATCTACACACAAATATCCTGGTTTTCTGCAATTTATTTATAACTGGAACCCAGCTGTAGAGTTTTTGATGTCCCTTTACCCTGAGGATCTAAGTGAGGTTTTACACTCATGTTGGCCACGAGGCTTTACCAGGCAGAGAGGAAGAACAAAGAGAAAATAATTTACCGTCTTCGGAGATGATAAATCTGAACAGTGCAGGACACTTGACAAAGACGATTTCGCCCACACTTGCAGGTTTCCAGCACGTGATATTGTCCCACATTCCTGGGCAACCTGTGGAAGAGAAGGAGGGATAAAATACGTTAGTGGGAAATCCATCCCTTTCCTCACACCGTTATTGAGCTTTGTGGTTGGTTCTTCCTTCTATAAATAAAAATGTTCTTGTTTAGAATAATAAACAGTGTCAAGTTCCCTATTTTTCATCCATAGGAATAGCATAAAATCCATAGCAGCATCACTGAGTACTGGCCAGACTCTGCTCCCACAGAAGATGGCATTCCTTAGTCCCAATCAAATTCCTCCAAAGCACCAGAAACAAATTCTCCCTTGAGTATGAAAGCTGCTGCCGTTTAGTTATCTTTCAGAAGTGCTGGGTTAATTTAAAAAAAAAATATTTATGGATCATATCTTTGGTTAAAGTCTTTGAATTTCTGTTGGCTTTAATCCTTGTGAAAGTTTGGGAACTTGCTCGTTCTGGAATTTGAAAACTGAAAAGCAGTTTCTGCTTCATCCTGCAGCCATTTCTGTGGATATGTGAGACAGACTCACTCATCCATCCTGCTTATTTTCTAAAAAAAAGTCTTTCCTTACCAAAGAACTCTCCTAACACCATTCATTGTTTTTACTGCAATCTTTGCTCTAGAGAATATAAACTCACAATGCCAAAACAGGATTTTTTTGACCTCTAATAATTTCTTGCATAAGCTAAGGATGGATTCAGGCCTTTAATAATAGTTCAAAGATGAGGCTTCAGGTAACAAACTTTGAAATAAAGATCTGAGTGGTAAAAAATCCCAATTTCCTGCTACATGAATGCAGGAAGAGGAGGTGATGGGACTGTGGGTGGGAGTTGTCTTCTCTTGGGATATAAGAAAAATTAATTGTAAATTTATTGTATATACAATAAAGGAACCCAGCTCCTGCTTCTTTCTAGCCTCTGTGGCAGAGGTGTGAAAAACTGGCTTTCAAGAAGAATAAATCTTCCTGTAATCCTACAAAGCACCACCTTACCAGCTCACAAACCTGGAAGGTTTAGACATTGTACACAAAAACTCAGAGCAATCTCTCAAATTCTCTGCTGTCAAAAAAAAGAGACTTAGTGAAAGGATCTCAAATGGAAATCATCTTCTGCCTCAGCAGGAAAAGAAAGAAGAACTAAAGCTAAATATTTCCACTGCTTATTTGCATTTGATGCTGAGATTGAGCAAATAATCCTATCAACTGGAAAAAAGCCTCCAGCTCCATGACTTTCTACGAGGTTCTCTGTTAAAATTCTCTCTCCTTGACTGCGTTCCAAGGGAAGAAAGACTTTCAGGAAAAGCAGATAATACTTCCAAGTGTTCCTTTCTGCCCAGCACGAGTCCAATATGACAAGATGTGGGTGATGAACTTGTAAAAGCTGTGTGGGCTCCATCAGCTCTGGGGATTGCAGCAGATCCCCATCGGTGGAGGAGGAATGTTCTCAGGACTAGAACTGGGGTCTTTTTCTCCATCAGCTTCAGGGGCAGCAAATCAAATCCTGTGTTTTCTCACAAAAATATGGGGCTGAGAGTACCCCGTGTGGTGAGTAGAGTTATGAGCCAGCTGGTGTTTGAGGAATTAGGCCAGTGCCAAGCAACGTTGCTGTCATGTTCAACATCATAATAACAACATTTTACACATCACAATGATGGCGCAGCACAAGCAGTTGGTAAATATTCTTTCAAACTAAAGGATGTTGTATCAGACCACATAATATAAATTCATAAACATATAAAATCCTGATCCTATTGCATAAAATTTTATGCATAGTGCATAAAATCCCTCAGCCTTGCCAGACCCACCAAAATACAAAACTACTGCAAAAATGCTCATTAAATCATCACAGGAGCTGGCTAAAAATAAAGGAATCCTTTAACGTTTGCTCCTCTACCTCTCTTTTCCCACTCCTACCCCAGAGAGTTTTTTTTGCCAGGTGAGGATCTCATCCCCTGAGTGCTGTAATTTACTAGAACATTTCTAAAAGTCTCAAAAACTGGGGTTTGAAAAGTTTGGAATCTCTCAGGTACGTGGTGGGGATATTGGGGCTGCCCTGTGCAGGGCCAGGAGCTGGACCCTTGTGGGTCCCTTCCAGCTCAGGATATTCTGTGATTCCATGATTTTATGATGCTTTTTATGTACTAAAGATGGAAATCAAGACCACGCTGAGTGCTATTAGATTTTGTTGTCTTTGATATCTTGTGTCTGTCCGCGCCGTAGGAATTGCATTTTCCATGTAAATCTGAGGATGTGCAGCACCAGGTTTATAGCTCACTGAAGTGTGGCACTATGTGCAAAAGTAAATTATGTGTGAACATCCACGTTAATGAGACATTTGTTTACAAGAGATGCTGGAGATAATCAGTGGTTAATGAGATCTTCGGAGAAACACCTGTTGGCTGTGCTTGAATCAACTGGGCTGAATAGGAATAGGAAAAACTTTCTTATTTCTTATTATTTTTTCAACATAGATATCTTCCAAACACTGGAACAAAAATGGATAATGCAAACCAGAGAAATGCAAGGAAATCCTCAGGCTGCAGAACAGAAACAGCCACAGTATAAATATCCCATGGCAGTGTGGATGAAATTCAGCTATAGCAGGTGGCTGATTCTGTGGTAATACCACGCAGAGATAAAAACCAGCCCCCATTTAAAAAGAAATTACAAGTTCATTGTGTTAGAAAACACTGGTGTGCTGACATTGGGAGAGAGGGAGAGAGAAGCAGCAAGGGAAGTAATTTACTTTAAAATAGGGGAGAGATGGAGATTGTAAAGAATTCCCCATCAATAAGAACATTGTGTGATCCCGCTCGGAAGGGCGTATTTGAAACAAACAACTTAGAAGAGCAAAGAAAAGGACGACGACAACAATAACAACAAAAATTAAATGGAATAAAGGCCAGTGTGTGCAATCTCCCTGCATTTCCCAACCATGCCACAGCCAGGAATTCTTGCTGGGTGAAATCTGCCCACGGAAATCAAAGTGACTTGAGTGTGAAACTGCCCAGCGGGGTCTCCTCTGGCACTGACGGGGTGTCCCCACTGCCCAGTGACGTAGGGATGCCCAGGCAGGCTTGGAAAGAGGTGGCTCACACACTGCAAGGTGCAGCTTCAAGGGGACAAATTTTCCTAATTTTTCATCATTCCTTAGGAATCCGTATTAACAAGGAATATTTTTAAAGAATAAGATTTCACATGGGACAGAATGAAAAAAAAATTGCAGATAGCGGTCTTGCTAAGGGATGGTTTTGGAAACAGAACAATCACAGATTTACGGAGTCGTTAAGGTTGGAAAAGCCCTCTCAGAACATCAAACCAGCACTGCCGTGTTCACCATTGTACCCCGTCCCCAAGTGCCACATCCTCGTGCTTTCTGAACACTTTTAGGGTTGGTGATTCCATCACTTTCTTGGACAGCCTGTTCCAATGCTTGACCACGTTTCCAGCCAAGAAATTTCCCCCAATATCCAATCTCAACCTTCCCTGGCACAACCCAAGGCTGTTTCCAGAAAGCACAAACTCTGCCTTCCCTTCCTGTGTCTGTACCGCAACCTGCAGCTGGAATTCCTGTCTGGCGAACACTGAGATTCATCCCAGATAACAGAAGTGTTGCAAAACTTGGCATCTGGTCCTGGGTAAACACTTCTGTCCTTCCCATAGGGTGGGCAGAGAAGTGCTTCCACTTATTCAGTTATTCCGCTTATTCACCCCTCCCCTTTGAGGGATGGATGATCCTCTGGGAGCCCCTACTCCTTGCTGCTGACTTCTGAGGAAACACAAACTGATCGTGCAACTATAGATTAAGCCTGGATTAGTTAATTTTCAAATGTCTAACTTGTTTTTTCTTACCCATTCGCCCTACTCAGCAAAGCAGAATTTCCTCTGTAGCTCAGGGAGAGAGGTTTTCCAGACAGGAATAATCCCATTTTAAGGTGGCACCAGTGGGGAATCACCCTATAAAGTGGATTTGCATCTCCTCACTGACTACACTCAGAAGAAGGAGGGTAAGAAAAAGCTTAGCTTAGACAGCTGCCTTTGAAATGCTTTTTTAAAAGTTTGTATTCCCTAAAGGGTCTGTGTGGTCTTTTGGGGTAGACATGAGCCAACTGTTCTCTGGGCAGAGGGATCACCAGTGGCTCCACAGTCTCCCTTAGACACTTCCCAGTCTTGAGAAAAGAAGTCCAGCTGAGGGCTGGGGCACGTCCCTGAGGAATTTGAATCACAGGCAAGCCACAGTAGCTGCTTGTGAAAGGCCATGTGGTCAGACCCTACATCTCTGCCTCAAACTTCTACTTGTAGAAAGGAAATAAAAATCATATATAGACTGTGAGCTCCCCGTGACTGGATCCACTTTGTACTTTTCTTCAAAAAACCAGAGTGCTTTCTGCTGAAGCACAACGTTTATGTGAATTTCATATGCATTTGTATGTGAATTTGACATTGTGGATTTTCTAGGAATTTCATGTGAAGCTCTTGACACTCAAGTTTAAATTCCACACTGTTGAAGCTGAGGGAGGTGCCTCACACACCTAAGGATGGATCTGACTCAGCAGCCACTGAAAAAACAGCTCTTTCACAGAAAGGCCACATCTGTTAACAAGGAAACTACAATTATTTATCGTTACAGAGCCTTCTGATGCATTTTTAAAATTACACCCAGCACTAATACCTTCCTAGTCACCCTGCCTCCATGGAGGTCCTCACAAGCCTTGTTCCCATCTTTCACTTCACACTCTCCCTAACCTGCTACTCCTGGCAGCTGAAAGGCTCCCGCTTGCCTGAAATTTCTGGACAAGCACCAAGAGAAAAAAAAAAAGAAAATAAAAATCCCCAAAGCAAGCCATGCTGGCAGGAGAGCAGTGATAAACAGCTCTTCTGAAATTGCTGACCGTCCTGTTGCCTGGAATCAGAAGAAAAACCCTCCAAACAATATTAGGATGGATAGCATAAAGTGCAGTCTTTTAATGAAAGCTTTCAGGTGCACAAAATACCCCTGTGAGCACGTGTGGCATCGGATTTTCCCAATTTTTATAAGTGTAATTAATTAGGATATCTAGAAATTGCATCCCATAGGAGACTGGTTGTCCTGGTAACCCACCCTGCCCCACTGGACTCCCTCCAAGGGGTTCTTAACCCTGTATCTTGTCATGTCTCCCACGTGCTGGTGCAAAACAGGGTGTCCTTGTTAGAAGTTCTTGTGTTGAAAAGAAAATCTAAAATTGGGCTTTCTCTCGTTGCCTTTTCTAATCAGGGGAAGAAAATACGCATCTCCAGGTGATAATTTATCTTAGAACTGGTTGCTCACGGGAGTGGTGGATGTCCCATCCCTGGAAGTGTCCAAGGCCAGGTTGGACGGGGCTTGGAGCAGCCTGGAATAGTGGAAGGTGTCCCTAAGACTAAATAGAATTTCAAGAAGGTGACATAATCTGTGAGAAAGGGTAACTGCCATTCTAAAGCGTAAGAAAGCGCTAGAAACTCTACAGCTATATATTAAAAATCCACAAATCTACAAATAGATAGAAAAGCTAAAAATCTTCAGGCATCAGCCCCTTATATTCCTTTTTTCCTCTGTCTAGGGCTGTCTTGAGAGTCTTGGCTTGCTAGTGGGTAGATATAAAAGCAGATTTAAGGCAGCCCCATAGGTGAAGTTCACAGAGTTGAAGGAATGGACTTTATTTTAAATCAGCTGAGGACAGGGCCTGTTACCTTCCATGGACATGGAGTCACTGTGTCACCAGGAGTGTGTAAAAACTGCTCTTTTTGGTAGATTTGTGACCTGTTTTCTTATAGTTTTTGTAGATTTTGTCCTCTTTATGGTGCCTCTATCACAATCTCCTCTCTATTTATACTCTCTATATTAAAATCCTCTTTCCAGTCTCTGCAACATCCTCCCATGTCCTTATCCTGCCCTAGTGCAAAATACTTCCTCTCATCCCTGACAACTTTTTGGCAAGAGAATGTGCAAAGCAGAGATATTTTTTTGGACAGCAAACCTCTGTGTAGTAGCTCTCTGTTTACTTATTCCCTCCTCTAAACAAAATGTGTAACTCCTCCCTGTCTCCTTCTCTATGAAAATTAATATTTTTGACATTTTTCTTATACCCAGCACCCCATTTTCTTAGTGGAGGACTGAACAAAGGAGTAAAAGAGTGATGGGCAATGGAATTTATGGATTTATACACGGATGGAAGGGACTAGACAAGAATTTGCATAAAGTTTGTTCCCTTGGCAAATCAAGAAAAAATGCAATTACATAAATGTTAGACTTCTGTATTTTTCATGTAGGGAAATAAAGGCCTGAGATGAAAATCCATCTTTCTGGCCTATAGCATTCAGTTTGATTTTCAGTTCCTCTCCTCATTTATTGGTTTAAAATATCACCTTCAAGGTCGTACTGCCTTCAGGAGAGTAATATCAAAGGAAACATAATGTAACAAACCAGCATATTAAACTGAATTATGTGGTGCACAATAACTTCTAAAGGGCACACTACAAATAAAGCCTTTCAGAGAGGGGGATATGAGATAGGAGCTCTCCATTGCTTCATAAATCTATGTAAATATCAAAATAAATAAGGGCTTGAGCGTGGCCTGGGTATGGGGATATGGTTTTCAAAAGTAATTGACATTTCAAAGTGCAGGTGTCTTGGAGGACTTCCTGTCACAGAAATGGTGTTTCTGGAGGTGTCTGGAGTTGGGCACCAACCCTGGAACTCTGCCAGACCCAGCACTGTGCAGTTCCAGCCCAGAGAGCCAATTGTGCTCCAAAAGCAGGGTGGGCAGCAGGACAAGGGAGGGAATTCTGCAGCTCTGCTCTGCTCTGCTCTGGAGCGATCCCACCTCCAGCACAGGAAAGATGTGGAGCTGTTGGAATGAGTCCAGAGGAGGCCACGGAGATGCTCCCAGGGCTGGAGCACCTCTGCTCTGGAGCCAGGCTGGGAGAGCTGGGGGTGTTCACCTGGACAAGAGAAGGCTCCAGGGAGACCTCAGAGCCCCTGCCAGGGCCTAAAGGGGCTCCAGGAGAGCTGGAGAGGGACTTGGGACAAGGGATGGAGGGACAGGACATGAGGGAATGGCTTCAAACTGAAAGAGGGCAGAGCTAATAAGGTGTTAGGAAGAAATTCTTTACTATGAGGCCCTGGCACAGGGTGCCCACAGAAGCTGTGGCTGCCCCTGGATCCCTGGCAGTGTCCCAAGGCTGAGCTGGATGAGGCTTGGAGCACCCTGGGATGGTGGAAGGTGTCCCTGCCCATGGCAGGGGTTGGAATGAGACGATCTTTAAGGTCTCTTCCAACCCAAACCATTCTGGAGTTCTGTAATTCTTTAGTTTCATTTGAAAGTCCAGGCCATAACAGAGCAGAAATGTAACATCAACTGAAATTTCAAAGTTTTAAAGGAGAGAAAGTTTTTTTTTCCCTTCTCAGTTCTGCTCCTGATAAATTTTGGAATTATGAGAACAAAGTCTATTCATTCTTTCATCTGCTCATTTGGCCCCATTATTACACCAAGAACTATCCAAGTATTGCTGTTGCTGCCCAGAGATGCACCGAGTGCTGTCTAACCTGGTATTCATTCACCCCACCAGTACAAAGATTTTATGTCTAATTCTAAGGGAAGTTCTGCATTTCCTTCACAGTGCACAAAATAAAACAGACGGATGTGGAGGGCACTACTGAAAGGTTTCCGATTGTCACAGAACCACAGAGCCATGGAATGGCTTGGGTTGGAAGGGACCTTCAAGATCATCTCGTTCCAACCCCCTGCCGTGGGCAGCGACACCTTCCTCTATTCCAGGCTGCTCCAAGCCCCGTCCAACCTGGCCTTGAACACTTCCAGGGATGGGACATCCACCACTTCTCTGGGCAACCCGTTCTAAGATAAATTATCAGCAGAAGATGTGTATTTTCTTCCCCTGATTAGAAAAGGCAACGAGAGAAAGCCTAATTTTAGGTTTAAACCAGCTGGAATCAGAGGAATTCCGCATGTACAGTTCCAGTTTCTCCTCCAGAGCGGTGCATGAAGAACAATAATCTATGATCCCACTCAACAGCACTTGACCCACTTTGACATTTTCCATCACCTTTCCTTAGGCAGCTGCTGCCCCAGTATAAAGTTATTCTACACTCTATTATGGTCGTTTATAATCCATTGTTTGTGTAATGAGACTTATAAACTATCAGAGCACTTTCCACTGGTGCAGCATTATCACTGAAGTGACTTGTTTTATGGGATGACATTCTCAGAGATCTACCTGCAGCACGGTTCTCAGACAGCTCTTAAAAATATCAGCTTAATTAGTCAAAGAGAACATTAGAAAAGATTATTTGAGGTATTTCACTTCTAATGAACCAAGTTGATAACAGATTGTATTAAAAACTCAGAGGGAAAGCTCCTAAAACACTGATTTTTTTGATTGGAATGATGGATTTTGTAGTACATTATTTTTATAAAATAAATATTATACCATTATAAAAATATGACTGTGATAAATTCAACATATATTTTTAATATAAATACACATTTATTGCATATTGTTATCCTAATTACATGATGTAAATATTTTATATAATTATATATTGAATCATTTCTATAAGTATTATTAAATATTTTACAAAATATATCATACAAATGAAATATGCTGTATTTTATAACTTTTTTTTTCCCTTATAGATTTTAAACATAGCAAAGATCAGCTTTTAAATTACGGGAGCTGTTATTCATAATCAGAGAAGCGTAAATTCTTTTTCTACTTTTAAAGCTGTTTAGCTCTTTGCAGCCACAGGATATTTATTTCCAAGCCCACACTTATTGCTGCTCTTGCACTGACACCTGCCAAGAAAACCTCAGCCAAGAAAATCTCCAGAATCTTTTGAGTGCTGCCAGCCAATTGGCCTTAGGTGAGCTTTGAAGGGTTTTAAAGGGAAACTTCAATTTGGCAAAATCTTGGGAACATTTCTTTGTCTAATTAGGCAGGAGAGTAAAAAGCCAATAAGCCGGGAAATTGAGCAGGGCTGTAGGGGGTTTTTTTTAAACCTGCTTTAAATATAATAAAAAGGATTGGCTACTCCTCTCTGAGAAAGTCACCTCTTTGCTGTTCTGGAGGCAGGCAGACTCTGTGAAATCACTGAAAAAATTGGGAGATTTTTTTTTTTTTCCATCACTGCTGGAGGACAGGATGACACTTCCAAGCTGCCAGCAGCCGCGGCGGTGCCAAGCTCACCAGCTGCAGATAATCCAGCACTGCTCAGGACCTGGGATGTGGGAGACCACGGGGAGCTGCTGGAGGCAGCTTTGCCTGGCACCACCTGGTCCCCCTCGCTTCCTTTATCTTTGGGGACAGCCAAAACATCATCATTCTCCCCCAGCACCAGTTCTGACTCACTTCCCTCTCTTCTGAGGGGAAGGAGACGGCATCCTGCACTTTATCAACTCTGTCTTTCATTAATTCTCCAGGCTGAGACAGATGGGGAAAGGGAGCTGCTCCATCCGTGCCTAGCAGGCTTCTCATACATCACACTGCCACAAATTTTAATTCTTACATGGGCTCAGAGCAATTTCTGGGAAGGGCATCATGAAAAACCCTGGCTGAAGGTTGCAGAGTTGAGACAGAGCTTGAGAAGATGGATTAATAACCATAAAGATGTGTTGCTCTTCCACACAGCCTCACCTTCCCTGGTCACATCCTATCCCAAGGGATAGGCACAACCTGGCCATAAGAAGGGATTGACTAAGGGCAGCAGGGTGAAGCAATATCAGCTGTGGCCTGTCTTTGTGAATAGTTTCATTAATTTTATCTAAACCTGCAACTGGTTGTGGTGCTGAAGTAGCTGGATAGAAATAAATACATGTAGCGAAAATATTATATATATTTAATATATTTCTCCCACAAGTACTAACGTGCCTCACAGTGAACCTGGCTTTCAGCTATGGCTAAAAAGGTAAAAAATCTTCCCAAGCTGGAGAGTTGAACAGTTCACTGCTGCTTTTGCTACCCTTGGAGTGATATTTGGCCCATTATGAGATTTATGGGCCTGTGAAGAAGATGTCTGGAAAGATCACTGGGATAAACAGTTGCCGTGGAGACAGAGAAAGTAGACATTTTTTCAGACTGTCTTTTTGGTGTTTTGGAGTCTGCATTCCTTTGAAAATGCAGACAGGATTTAATTGCATGGAAGAAGATGAGGAGAAAATTTAACAGCAGGTCTCTTGAGCCTTGAGGATTCACAATAATAAATTCACGGCTTCAAATGTTTTCTGTCTCAAAAGAAAAAAATGATAACATCTTTATTTGATTTGTTCGTTTCTAACTAATCTCACAACAGCACTGGAGCGGGACTAAAATGGAATACAAGCCTTGAAACAGTCTCTGAGGACGAGTCTTAAAAAATCCCGACACAGGAGAAGAGGATTTGCAATGGGAATTATTCAGGCAAAGCCTGAGGTTAATAATTGCCCACTCAATAACATTTGTCAGGAGTTTTGACTTGTTTCTAAAAGGATAAATAGACCAAAGAAAACAGGCAGGCAATAAAGAACTGAAAAGAGCAACCAACCTCCAATCTATATAATTGATAATTTCAGAAATTATATTAAATTGTGGTACACATATATTAAGACCCCTCAAAAGGAATTTACAAATTATTACTGTTTTTGTTTCAGGGTAGCTCTGGGTGTAAGAAGATTTTCTGCTCTTTTTTTAAAGCTGGGGAAAAAAAACCAAACAAACCACAATAAATGGTAACGCTGAAATCTAAATGTTCTCCAGAGCCAGAGTTGTAAAATCAAGCTGCCCCTTCATATTCCGACTCCTGCTCCCCATTTTCTGCTTTTCTGGTTTTTATAAATAGAATTATCTCAGTGGAAAATGTAGGAGAAGATAGCTTATAACAGATCTTGGGCCAAACTCACTCCTGATGTAAGCAGAGTGACGCCAGTGGGGACACTCCTGAGAGGAATTTGTTCCTTGTTTACTCCTTCAAACCTTTGGAGGATGAGAAATGACTGAATTAAATAACTTAATTACTTGCAGCGTGCAAATTCCACAATCTGTCCTGGAAATTGTTCTAGTGGTGAGTCAAACAATTCCTTATTAGAGCTCGTGGGACCTTGTGGTCTAGTGGAGGAAACAAAGGAAATAAATCCATTATCAACAGCCAGTCCATTCCCTGCGAGCGGGGATGCTCACGTGCTGCAGTTCATGCTCCTGAACAGGAGCACAGCGTCAGAGTTTAACAAAGGCTGTCTCCTCTTCCACACTGAACTTCTCTGAGTGCCCACAACGCATTCAGAGAGTGGAAAAAAGTAACCCTGCAAAATAAATGCGATCCAGCCCCGACAGGGTTACTGCGAATTGTAGGAACATCACAGAGGATGTGAGAAGTATTTCTGCTGTTCAGGTACAGGAAACACGTTAGGTGAGAATGCCCAGAAAACCACAGGAGGACTGAAAATTACAGTTGTGTTAATGCGAAATCTGAATAATCAGAGACAAGATAATCCCTCTTTGCTTGCCTTTGGATCACAAGAAGTGTGATGGGTCTGGCTTTCTTTGTCTAAAGGCTGGCAGGATACACGAAGAAATGGGCAGTGGCTGCCAAGAGGACTTGACAATTTATGGTCAATTTGCAGGACCAGTAACAGCAAGAACGTACAGAGATATGGATCAAACCTCCAGCACTGCTGGGTTAGTCACTGCCTCCATAAAAGCCATTGATGGAATCATTGAAGGAAAAAGTATTTCAGAAAGAACGTGGATTGCAATAATATTTTTTTTAAAAATCTCTGCACATCCTCAATTTCTTATGGCTTACTCCTGTAAATAAGGAGTTAATTCCAAAAGAGCTAATTAGTTTCTCCACGTCTAAAGCTGCTGTTAAGTCAGAGATTAATTGATTTAGAAAATTTAGAGATGGGTTAAAAAAGATATATGAAAATTAAGTAAGTATATTATTATTCTTCTCTCCTTCTTCCTATTACAAAGAGTTAAAGATCAAGTAGGAAATTGTTCTGTGGTCTTTCCCACAAATATGTGTGGGCAGGTAATTACCCTCTCATCTGAAGTAATAAATAACTACAAAAATGCATACATTTAATTAATATTTTTTTATTGGAATATGGAATCATTATGGAAAAATAGAAAATACACCTAAGGGGACCTGTGGAGTTCACAGAGGTCATTCCTTGCACCCAGGCAAAAGAAACCATAACTAAAATATCTAGAAGGAATTTTGGGAGTTCTCGTTGTCCGTGACATTTTTATTAGCTGCACAAAGTGTGAAAAAAAAAAAGTATTACAGGGCACAATTCTGTGTGCTTGAGTTATAAAGACCCAGAAACTTCTTTATGTTTCAGTCACTTGAGAAATTTTGACTTGCAGGGATGGCAATAACTTCAGTGTCATATATAAAGGCAATAATAAATTTCTTCCTGATATTCTACGAATGAACAGATGTATTTTTTAGCAGATATAAAATTAAATCCTGATGTAAACCTCAGTTAGACGTACGTTTTTATAGCTGTAGGTGTGTATTTATGCAGGTATAAAATATAGGTTTACATTTATAGATATCTTCAGATAGTTTACTCTGTCCACAGTCTGATTGAGATGCAGGTAAAAGGAAAATTAGGAAGCACACAAAACCCACTCAGTTTAAAACCCGGGTGAGAAATCTTATTCATGTGAGCAGGAATGCTCAGCTGCTGTAACCACACCACAGGAAAATCTCTTTATCAGTTCTCAATCCAGTGGAATAATGGGAAACAAATCAGCGATTCTGGTCTGTCCTGCACGAAGACAGTGACGGAATAGCCCTGCTGACTGGGAGTGCTCTGTTTCATTCTGTCCAGCATTATTCAGTTATGATAGCAGTGGGTTCTGGTTTGGGCCGTTTGCAGGTTAGCAGAGGAGGGGTAGGATTACATCAGTCATTATTTTTGATGGCCAAAAACCTGGAGCAGATTCAAGTCCTTTCCTGTCTTGGGAATAAGGATGAGGCACATTCTTAAAAGATGCCCAGCAATCCTTCAGCGCATATTATTAATTGTTTGTGGTCATTATTTCAATTTGGCTTCGCTCTTGGCATGTGGCCTGGGCATACTCATTACACACTTTAATAATTATTTTTCTCATCTAAAGCATTTCCTTGTGCATTGACTTCTATGTCCAGCAATTTTTTCAGCCAGGTCCTGCGTGGTCACTCAGTGATGGATCCTCCCAGCCTTGCCTTTTGCTTGGGTTGTGATTTGTACTTGTGTTGTTTCACTCTGCTCCCTTCGATTTGTTTTTCTGCAAAAGGACACAAACCAATCGATTCCATCAGCTGTGGGAGCAGGAGATGTATGGCTTGATTACCAAAAGTGCCAGCTGCCATGGAAGTCTGAAACGGCTTTTAGGGTAATCAGAAAGGCAAGGAAAAGGATCAATAAGAAAAGCATCTGCAGGTGATGTTCACAAAGCTCAACTATCTGCTCCTGAAGGGTGAAAATGATGCTGTTTAACCAATGTTGAACTATTTGGGTAAGGTTCCCATTTGGTTTACCAAAAACACAATAAAAAAAACAAACAAAAAAAACCCCACAAAAAACCAAACAAAACCAAACAAAATGCACCAAAATCCAAAAAAACCAAAACAACAAAAAAAAACCCAAAAAACCCCAACCAAACAAACAAAAAAAGAAAAAAAAAAACCCCAAAACAACCCAACAGCAAAAACACCAACCAGAAAAATAAAATAATGTCTATGACCATGAAAAAAAAAGAGGAATTCCAGGGCAGAGAAGTGAAACAGGCAGCTCAGCTCTCTGAGATTATGGATACGCCTTCAGTGGGACTCAGCTTGCATATTAAGGCGCCTTAATTTAGGTTATTTAATATGCAAACTGGATGTAAATCTCTGTATCTATGAACTCTACAAGGAGTCTTGGGAGACTCGCCAGCTAATTTAGCCAATAATTTAGATGTCTAACATCCAGTGATGCAATTGTTCCCCAAGGGGAGAATTTTTTCCCTAAATACGGACCCCGGTACAGTTCACTGAAACACACGCCAGAAATGCCTGTTGGATTCCGTGGGAGTTGAGATGGGATTGAGAGCAGCAGAATTGCACCTGGTCTTGGTGCTGACAGCAGAACCTTTCCACTGCCAGCTGGGGATTGGCTGCTCTTATTCTGGTAAAAAAATGTGTTTACTTAAGCATCAAAATTTTAAAGGTGTGACTTGTCAAAGATCTTTTTAAAAAACAAGCTGGTCGTAGCTATAAATATTTTATTGGCTGGGAAGTGAGGCTTTTTGGGTATTTCCACATGGCTTGAGGTTCAAAAATCATCAAGTTAAAACCAAAAATGCCTCTAAACTCCATGTTTACAATGTTGTGCAAGAGACAGGTAATTACTTTGATTCATCTGTAAATAATTTAGAAGACATTATACATTCATTGATCTGTCAAAATCGTGAGTCTTCATGGCATCTGGGAGCAAAATTCAGAAAGGAAAAGAGGAGGAAAGAACATGTATTTTAACAGATCAATTTGAAGTCTTGTTGGCAACTTTTCTAAGTTCTATTCCTTTCCAACTACTTTGCAGGAGTAATGGTTACACTGGAAAAAAAATGGACTCCAACGTTCACCATTCGTGTTGATAGGAAATGAAGGAAAATGAGGTGACACACCAATAAGGCAGAAGGTCTTCTACCTTATTTCTGAAGTATCTTAAATTAATATATTTTCTTAAAATAGTTATAAAAGGCTGGTCAAATCAGCTTTTTCCCTCTTTTATAAAAAATTGTTCTTTTTTCATAAAAGAGCCTAAACGTCCACTTTAAGTAAATATTCTGCTTTCAGACAGCTAAAGTGAGATTAATTTCACTTTTCAACTCAAGAGCGGCGTTGCTAAAGAATTCCTGCACCACAGAATGACTTGTTTCTGTGGTAGAACTCATATTAGAAAATGAAATCTCAAGCTGGGAAGCAAAACAGCACAAGCCAAGTTAATTTGTTTTCTAGCACAGAATGCAAAATTCTCTTCTCTGGAAGGAAATATTGGCACATATTAAACTTTATGACCCCCAAAAGAAAACATGAGTTCTTTTTTCCTTCATTTCTATTACAAAGGGCCAGAAAAGTTGCATGAGGGAATTCTTCCTTTGTGCTTTTCCCTCTTTTTCTTGTGAGGAATTTGGGGAAGGAATTGAACATTTTTCATTCCCTCCCTTTTTCCAAGAGAAAATTACCATGTCCAGTCTGAGCCAGCAGTGTTGGATAGCAGCTCATGGGCAAAGCCAAGGATCTCCCCTCCCCACCCTCATCCTCCTTTGCACAGAAACTAAAAAAAATACGATGAAGATTGGACCTGCAGGTCCTCCTGCCTTGTTCTTCCAGTGGTGGAAAAGGCCAAGAACTTTGTGAAAAAAAAATAAAGCTCAGGAAGGGCTCAGGGACTTTAAGATGTTATATGGAATGGTTTGGGTTGGAAAGGACCTTAAAGACCATTTAATTCCAATTCCCCTGCCATGGGCATGGAATATATCAATGTAAGTGACTTTGTGCTGCTGCTTTTGAGGGTAAATAGGGCTGAATTATCTTGTTTTTGCCACGCTGAGATAAGTAAATACGGAGATTTTTCTACCACTTAGCAGACAGAGCAGTTAAAAACTTGTTATAGAACCGTAACTTGCTCATCCATCTGAAGATGACTTAACTTGCTGTGCTTCAGTTTTATTTTGCTGAGGAAAAATCAATATGCAAAGCCTGTCAAGAGTCCAAATGATTACACTTATTCAGCTGCATGTATTATTGAGTAGGCAGTTCCCTGTAATGAAGTTCTTGGCTTAAGTTTGTGAGGTATATTAAGAAGTAGTGAATGTAGCTCAGAAGAAGCTGCAACAAGAAATGAAATTGTACAGTTGGGCAGTTTCAAGCATTGGCCACCTCTGTGAGAATATCAAAAATCTTATAAGAAAAAAAAACTTTCATGGTAAGAAGAGGCTAAGAAGACTTTCTTGAGTCTAGTGTCTAATAAAATTTTGTTCAAGACTAGAATTTTCCAAGTGATCCTACAATACAGGCAAATAGCCAAAGGAGTGGTTTAAATAAAATGTCAGAATGTTCCTCCAGAAACCCAAGCGCTGGTGAAAAGGCGATTCTTAAGTGGGTACAGAAAAATCTTCTAATCGAAGTTATCAACAGAAAGCCATGGGAATTTCTTCCAACCCTTTCTTGCTCCCATCACATTTATTGTTCTCTCACCAGTGGTCTAAGTACAGGCTACCATTCCCATGAACAAAGGAAGCAGCATCTGGCAATGTGCTTTCCAGAGTGGGATTTAACCCACCATTGCCAACATCTACACTTGAATGGCCCTTGGAAGTTTTTCTGGGAATAGACAGGAACAGGCAATCCTGGAGAACAGTGTCTCTCGTTGGAAAGCAGATGTTGGAAATGCATCTGATGAGTCATTCCCAGCTTTTGTCCTTTGACTGGGAAGGCATCTTTGGGGCAACAGCCAAGCTGAAAACACCTAAGGCACAGAAACCTCAAGTTCTGTGAGGAAAACCACAGAATCACAGAAAATCCTGAGTTGGAAGGGACTCACAAGGATCACCGAGCCCAAGCGCTGGCCCTGCCAGCTGTTGACAAACCAGTGTGAAGCACTGAGTCTCTGCTGCAGGGACTCTGCTCCTTCTTGTGCTCCTGCCCAATGTAAAGCCAGAAGGAACGAGGATCCTGATTGCCATTACCAGCAGTGGGGAACATCATGACAAATGGGGAGCTATTGCAGGGCACAGTGGGAATGGGCAAGTATTAAAGCTTTCCCATCACACCAGAGGGATAAATGTGTCCTTAACACAGCCCAGAGTCCTGATTTCAGTCTGTATTGGTAGATCCTCTTATATTTACTGGCCATATTCATTAATTATTTAGCTGCAGAAGCCCAAAGCTGAAGAATTAAGGAAAGGATCAAAATCTGTGTTTTGTCTATATTAACATGTACCAGTACCTTTTATGTGCTTCTAGGCTTTTATAAGCTCAAGCTGGGATCATAAATTGTTGCTGTGCTGTCCTCTCCTTGCCTTTGGGTAATCTGACTAAAGCAACCAAATTTCCTGGATGTGGGGTGCAGTAATCCTGTGGTTTCTCTGTTATAAACAAGTGCTCAGAATTATTCACTTTAGGAATATTTTTTTTCTCTTTGAGTCTACAACCAATGCATTTTTTCATAGCTTGGTTAACATCCTCCAGGAAACAAGCCTGCCTTCATTCTCTCTGGAGGATTTTCTTAGGAAACATGACTGCTTCTCAGGAAATGCCTGTCTCTTTTCACTGAGATTCATGGAATCATGGAATGGTTTGGGTTGGAAAGGACCTTGAAAGACCATCTAGTCCAAATCTGCTGCAATGGTCAGAGACATCTTCAACTACATCCTCAGTGTCTCACCTTTCACTCCAGTCCATGAAGTCAATGCATTTACTGAAGCTTTGACAGTAATTCCAGGGATAAAATGCAGGTGTCTCTGGGCAATGATCTGGACTGATCTTCTGTTTTCCATCCCTGGTTATTCAGGCAGCCTGGGTGACTGACTTAGACTGGACATGAGGTTTTTAGAAAGCAATGTCAGGTATTTTGACTCTGAGGATTTAATTTATTTTAACGAAGGTAAGATTTTACTGCAACCTTAGATTTTTCAGGAGATGGAGTTTCCAGTCTGGATAGACACAAATCTTGTCTAGGCCCCTTGACAGAATGTCTTGATTTTCTAAGGAATACACCTGCACCTGCATCTGGTCCTAAAAATCTCCAACGTAATTCCCTATTTCTCTTGCTTCAGGAGCTTACTGGACACTAGAAAGCAATTTACAGGCAAAGTCTAGGGTTCATCCAGGGTTTCTCTGAAATGTAATCATGGCCAGAGAGGTGAAATCCAAAGTCCCTCAGCGAACAAGAAAAAAAGAGATTTTCACTGAATTCCCTTTTAAAGGAAGATCCAGTTGTCTGACACCCGACTCACTCATTTTTACAGAGGCATAACACGTTCGCAGGACCTTTATGAAAACACAATCTCCACACAAGGAAAGACTTTTCTTGTTTCAGCACTACAGAAGAGTGCAGCAGCTGCCTGCTGGGATGGAGCACTGGTTTCAAAGGAGTTGACCATCACAGACCACTTATCAATTATTGCTCACTTATCATTGAGACAACTCCCTAATAGTTTTTTGGGGAATTTATTTTAGCCATGGTAGTACAGACGTTAAAAAATTCGATGAGTGAGTGTTGTCATAGCTTCCAGCTGCTCATGACTCTGCAGATACTGACAGATGAAACCATCACTCATTAATTGGGTGAGTTTTGCTGCTGCTCATCGTGCATTTTTTAACTGTAGTGGCCTGGTAGAACATGACTGCAGCTACGTGTGCTGCTCACAATTGCTTGGGGCAACGTGAACCAGAGCCGTACCCCTGCCCCACAGGTAAAACCAATTGCAAAGGCATCTAAAATCATGGAATAACGGAATGGTTTGGGTTGAAAGGGACCTTAAAGATCACCTCATTCCACCCCCACCATGGGTAGGGACACTTTACACTAGGCCAGGTTGCATCTACTACGCTGTGTATTTGAAAATGTTCATTAAAAACCCCAAACCAACCAACCAAGCAAAATAACCCAAAATACAAAAAAAAAACCCCTGAGAGTAAACAATAGATGAGGCAAACCCTCAAACTTTAATAATCTCTGCATATACTGGAAAGAAACTACACCCTTTGCTCTAGATCATGATGTACACATGAACTAGATGGTCAGAGTGGTCTTCTTGTTAATACTTAAGTCTGGACCAAAGAAAAGGGAGGATTTAATGAACAGGATGTCACCATAGAAACAAGGAACTCACATGTGGAACTGTGTAAATAATGGATATTTTATTTTTAAACACACACTCACAAAAATCCCCTTCTGTTCAATTAAGTGACAGTTTTTCCTTCATTTTGTCTGACAAGAAAACAGAGAGTTGGACAGGCAGAGAGGAAATTTCATTTTTAGCTTTTTATCTTGGATTTTATCATTTCTTTACTTTTTATCCCTAATTCAATTTAAGTACCAATACTTCTGAAACAATGTTCTGTTGAACAGAACAATATGAAATGGCCATATATTTTCATTTCCCAAATTTGTTAATGGTTGCTATTTTTCAGCCTTAATCATTTTGAAATGTAACTTTAACCTGCATTTTTCAATGGCTAAACTGCTTGCAGCGAAATACTTTTATTCAATCTGGTTCCCAGAAACTCATCTTATCCGAGTCGTTATCTTACCCAGCTGCCTGGGCAAATTATAATTCACCTTTCATTTTCTTTTCACTTATGTTCCTTGCCTATTATAGAAGGACTTCCTGGCAATTCTGGGGATGACAAAAGTAACGGCTTTGAAAGAACCAGGTGGGAATTATCACATGAATATACTATGGGATGGGAAGAGTAGCTCATACACATGTTTCACAGCTAATGGTGTTTTCAGAGCTGTAGGTATTAAATTCCAGTACTTTTCCTTCCCTGCTTTTCTGAACGGAAGTGCAGGACAGGCTGAGAAGATGACTAAACTCAGATTTATCAGTAGGGCTTGCAAAGGTGGCAGTCCTTGTTTAAACCACCGAAGTGTTTTCCTGTTGCTCAAGGAGATAGTAGAAATTTCTGCCCCATTACAGCAATTTTTGCATCTTTTTCTCTGAGTCATCGTCCCTGACCATCCCCAGGCTGATGACCACCTCGCCTAAGCTTTAATCAGGTTAGAGAGTCCACAGGGCTTAACTCGTCCTCTGGCCTCCCTCTTGAGTTAGGAGAGAGAGAAAAAGGCTACTCCAGAGAACAATTTATCCACAAATGTCAGGAACCCAGAGGAGCTGGAAAGGAATAGCTCTAAGGAAGGAGCCACGGCTCCATGGGGTTCAGACTTCATTTAGGTCAGAGAACTGAGGTGTTAAGTCACTAAAATCCAGAGAAAAATTCCATCCCTGGAGATAAAGCGGTGAACAAGAACTTGTAAGGTTTGAGGTTAAGATTCTCATGGCAGAGACTGAAGCATCCATGTCTATCCTATATGGAAAATCCATGGCAGAGCTGTGCCCAGGTGATGCAGGATGCACCTGTGGCCCTACACACTCCATATGGCCCTACACTCTCCATATGACCCTACACATCCCACCCCTTTGCCATGGCTTAGCACTATCCCATGGATAGCACATGGCACTGGAGACAAGGGGACAGCACAGTAAGGAATGATTTTCTTGAAATAGAAACACACAGGATCCCAACCACACTGTGATCCCTGATGAAGAATGGTCCAGAGATTCTCAGTCTGATGGCAATCCAGCTGAGCCTGGAAAAAAAGCTGTAGGACCACGCAAACTTTAATTCTGCTCCCAGCAACATGAACTCAGCTGGGAGTTACAACGCCAAAGGAATATCCCTGCTCATCTGCCAGTAGTATTACGTTGAGGGTGCAATGTGGATGGTATTTGAATCCCTCTCAGAACTCCTCTGAAGGAGTTCTTCATCAGATAAATTATTTTATACTATTTGCTTCCCCAGGCAGAGCATCTAGGTAAAATAGCTTGGCTGTGTATTAAAGAGGGATGAGAAAGAAATATCCTGGAGGCTTTTCCAAGAAATGTGTTGCTGGTTCATCCACTGAAGGTTTGTCCTGTTTGCAGCTGTGTCTAGCAAAAAACCTTTCCTTAGGTGATTCCAGGGCAGTTTGGCTGTGACACAATACCCTTTCTTTCCCCTGCCAAAGCTGATCCTGAGCTTTTCCAATGGCAATGTACTTCCAGGCTTTCAGCCTCACTGATGTGACTGAATTTACAGTAGGTCAGCATCAACCTTTTACCTTCAGCTGCTCCATTTGAAGAAAAGATTCTTTATGGAGCCAGAAGCTTGGTTTAGGCCTGGAATGTGAAGATTTTGGTCATTATTACCAACAGAATTCACGCAAGCCAACTTCAGACCTCCACAATGATTGTGTTAACAGGCAATGGAGAAAAACGGGCATTTGTCATACAACCTTCTCAGCAGGAGGTGGATGCAAAAATAGGGCAAGTTGAAGTTCTGAAAGTATTTGTAAGTGTCAGTGAGTTCTGATTATGACCTCTTGACTATAAACCCAGTTTCAATATCTAGCACTGATAAAGATCTCTCTACTTTATGAGTCCATTTTGAAGTGACATCAATTCATTCACTCTATCAGGTGAACAAACTCAGAGAATCCTAGAACGGTTTTGGTTGGAAGGCACCTTAAAGATCATCCAGTTCCAACCCCCTGCCGTGGGCACCTTCCACTATCCCAAGCTGCTCAAATCCACATCCAACCTGGCCTTGGATAGTTTCAGGCATGAGGCAGCCACAGCTTCTCTGGGCAACCTGTGCCAGGGCCTCAGCACCCTCACAGGGAGGAATTTCTTCCCAGTACCTAATCTAAATCTACCCTCTTTCACTTAAAACCATTCTCCCTTTCCCAAAGACATCTAGAAAGCATGATGATAAAGTCAGAGCAATTCAGCAATGAGCTGAAGAATGAATCAATGCTTGGAAAACAGAGATCAGTGAAGCACTTTTTCTTGCATTTCCCTGAGAAAAAGCAAAGTTTGATCACAGCTTGGTTCCCAAGGGGTGCGCAGGAGACTCGTTCAGATAAAGACTCTACAGAATGGATGCCTGAAATAAGCACAGACCCTGTGTCTGTCATCACATGTCCCTGGCTTCTCCCTTGAAATTCTTTCTTGTTCCTATCATCTGTAATATGAATTTAGTAGAAGACACTTTATGCAGTGCCACATCAGCGCAGAGAAAAGCGTCTTTGACCAAAGGGAGATGCATCCATGGAGATCAAAGCTATCTAGGTCTGTATCCTGCTTAAAAAGGAGCCACAGAGGAAACTTTCAGGTGTAGAGACATTTTCTTATCTATACCCTTCAAACTCCAGGAATTCATTAGCTTGGATTCAATCCTGATCCTGTTGTTCCTGGGCACAGCTGCTCCAGTAAGGGAGACACAGTGAAGTAATGTCTTCCCACCGGTGCCAGGGGAAATAAGAGCAGATAATTCAAAGGCTCTGAGAGAACAAGAGGCTGATGAGATGCTCAAAAAAAAAATGTGAAACTGAAAAAAACCTGCTCCATCATCTTCATGTGATGGAAACATAATTCAAAATCTCTCCTTGCATCACCACACGGCTTTCTAATTACCACCTCCTACCCCCATGGTGCCCTTACCAGCTTCTTTCCTGCTGATCTGCAGGGTAAATTTTAACAAAGATTAAATGTGATTCCTTGTAGGAATCATCACATCCCTTCAAATCCTTGTTTCCCTTCAATACCTTGATGTGCCTGGGAATGTTGCTTCCTCTCAACATTTTTCAGAGGAAGGACAGGAGGAGTGGGGCTGGAACACAAGGGCGGCAAGTTAAAGATTGATTTGACAGTGAGTCATGAACCAGGTAATCACCAACGAGGCCTCATCACTTCTTTTTCTATTCAAATTCTGCTGAGTTCACTTTTGTCACACCTTGGATCATTCCAGGTTAGTCCATTTTAAGCACTTTGAACATTAAATTTTAGGCACAAATCTGCAGATCACTCAAGGAACTCCCCCATCATTTGAGAGAGAGCCACGTTCAAAGGGCAAGTCTGGAATATCTGGTTCCAACACTGGAAAGCAAGACAGGGAACAGGCTGGGAAAAAGCCTTTCATGGAGGTGTTCTCCATTTCATCATCAGGGTTCTTTCCATCACAATTCAGATTTTTTGGGGTAATCCGGACCTCCAGCACAACCTACTCAGTATAACAGAGCCAGAATCTAAAGGTGGGATTTGTCTGATCACACGTAGACACTTAAATGTGGTTATTTAGAGCTGAGATGGTCATCCTTAGTTCCATATGTGTCCAGAGGGAAAAAATAGACATCATCTAATCTACATTGAGGATGGAATAAATTCTGTCTCAGGCTTTACTTGGAAGACATCCAGAGCTACAAACTGAGGAAGGTGACTTGCTCATTTGTAGTGCAGATGCACTTGCAGGTATCAACATTTAATTAGATAAATCCCCTGCTAAATGCACATAACCCAGGAAACTGTCCTTAATATCTGAGTAACTCCTGTGTCAGTCTTTCCTAGCCCCAGGGTTGGGAACGAGTCAGAAGAGTCTGGATGGGAGACATAGAAATAAAAAAGGGTGCATGTGGGTCAGCAGTGAGATTTATCAATTCTCATCTGGCAGAAAACACCTGGAGGGCTGGTGAGAGCTAGAAGAGGGTCCAGCACACACTGGGGCAGTTCCACAGTAGGACAGGGATGAAAACTCAAACAAAGGAGACTGGAAACACTGATATAAGAAATAGCCCAGCTCCACTGCCTGGGGAAGTTGAGTATGAAGTAATCACTGCTCTCCTTCCTTTCTTGTCTGGCTTCGGCTTTCATTACTCCCCTTTATCAGTTTAATTCCTTCTCCAGAGCAAAGGAGTCAGATTTTGGGTCCTGCTGAGATTTCATTTCCTTCAAATTCTCTTTTTCATTCGGGCTGTAAGTGATGAATGGGTACGGACACATAGGGTCAGCACATACCCCCTATTTCTTCTCATATAAAGTTTCCTAAAGAATTTAAAGCATTTAAGAGGAAGAATCCATCACAAAACTAATGGAAAAGGGTAAACCAAACAGAACATCTCAAGGCAATCACGGCCTCTGAAGCATTAAAGGCATGGCACAGAGGCAGAAGGAGAGAAAACAGTGCTGTGAAGAATAAAGAAGTAACAAGCAGAACATCTGGGCATGAGGGCAGAGTGGGAGGGAAAGGGGGAAACATCCGAAACCCCATTTGGTCGATGTTTTTGTTCACTGGACACTGCAAGGGGATAAAGCAAAGGCAGCAGAGCTGAAATCTTGCAAAATGGAGGAACCCACAAGTTGTTCTTCCCAAGGACAGGGCTTCCCATGCAGAGAATTATCAGTGCAGAAAACAAGGTCTCTAGACAACAGCAGAGAACCTACTTTACTATCACTGCTTTTTGCACCATGTGGGCACCTTGGAGTAGTCATGAACTCAAATATTTTATATCATTGTTCTAAGTAGAAATACAGAACACAGAGATTGTTCATGTCCCAGATCCGAGTTCTGTACGTGACCCTCTTTGATTGTATTTTTCTTTTAAGTCACGGTAGCTTGCCCATATTCACAAGCCCCCTACAGACTTCCTAAAAGCTCACAATCCCTTTTCATAGCTTGCAGCCCCACTGAGGAGAAATCAATTCTCAAAAAATGTATCTATTGAATTTTTCTATGGAAAGTTCCATTCAGGAATGGCCAAAGAGGGGAAGAGGTAAATGTGAATAAACAGAATTTTATTCACCAGTCAGGAGGGACTTCTTCCTTCTTTCAGCTGTTTCTGACAAGCAAGGGGGTTATTCCCCATCTTTCTCTTTCTTTGAAAGAAACAAGCTGGTAACATTTCTCCACTACCTGCCATCATTAGTAAGTCTTAGTGCTGAATATTAAAAAAAAAATATATTGGGCAATTTTCATTTTCCTCAAATAAAAAGTAGTTTGTGTGCAGCAGGAGAAATTCAAGAGGAATCAACACCCTGCACTTATCACTGCTTAAATTCTGGAGAGTTACTGCATCTTCCTGGAGTTTTGTGGTGAAACTTCTCCCAGAAATGCAACCAGTAAGGAGGTGGTAGAGTTTTACTGGTGTCTCATCTTTTAACTAAGGAGATAAGGGTTTGTTGGGAGCGAGGGTGGCAAGATCTGGCTTGAAGTAAGTATAATATAATGAAAAGTGAGTTGTGAAGGCGGGACTTAAAGGGTGTAGAGTGAAATGCTGTAGTCCCAGAGGGGAAATAAAATAAATATAAAACAAATCTAAAAAAAAAAAAAGAAAAATTTCAAACTTAGAGAAAAAGGAGAGCAAGCAGGATCCATGGAATGAAAGGGCTTTCAAACAAGAAATACACCAGAATCCTTCGCTGGAAGATCAATTTCTTGGAGGGGATATAGTTTCTTTACTCAAAGCTGCATAAGCTGTGGAACTCGTTGCCACAGGATGTGGGGAACAACTAAAAGATGCTCAACGAGCCTGGGAAAATCCTCCCGGTGATTCAGCCTGTAAACACTGGGGGAGCAGAACAGGGAGCAGCTGGGTTCCGCTCAGAGCGAGAGCCTGAAAGGATCCAGCCCCTTCCTGCCTGAGTGGGTGATACAGTTTAATCACGTTGAGATTCAAAAGCCTTTCCAATGGCTCTGGGCTTCCTCTGTCTCTGAGCTGTGTCCTTTCAATTTGGAAGAGGCAGGGGGAGGAGCTGGGTGTGAATAGTCCCCAGCTGTGAGGGTTATTCTGGATTTGGGTGATAAAGAACAAGCTGGCTGGTGAAACGGTCTCTTCTCACCTGGGGAGTTTTACGAATTCCTGAATCCGAATAATAGCCATTGCATAAGCATAAGAAGTAGGGCTCATGATCAGCTTCTGGCATCGTTCTGGGGGTAGGGAGATGAGAAACAGGCTTTTTACCCTTTTTTCCTTGTTCATGCCACCTCTGGAACAGGGAAAAATTGGGAAGCTCTTCTGTAAAGCATGAAGAGGGTCTCAAAAACACATCCCTGGAGGGTGAAATGAACTGCCTGAAGTACACTGAGCTTCCCTCACTTCCACCACAGCACACAGTTCATCTGCCCAGGGCTGGGCAGCAGAACAGAAATGAATTTATGCATGAGATGAACGGCAGGACCCTGATGGAAACCCTCATCTCTGATGGAAATACTCCCGGCAGCTAAAATGCGGGAAGGGTTTGCTTTAGAGGACACTGGTAGCACAGATATCTGCGCTCTGCCCTCCTTTGCTTCTGCGCTAAAACGTGCTGCAAGAAAAAGGGGAGACAAACCTCCCCTCCTTTATCACACACAACGTGTTTTATCAGCTTTTCTCTGCAGTTTTATCAATTCCAGTCACAGCAGAAGCAGTTTGGACAGGACTCAGTAAATGAACCCTGATTTCCAATTAGTTTCTTTGTCATTCTTTGCCCTTCTCTCCTTGGTGCTGGCCACAGGCAGCTGCTGCTGCAGTCGGGAGGAAATAAGACAGGATATTAAACTATAAATGTCTTTGCTCGCTGCCTCAGTTTCTTATCTCAGCAATAGCACAAGTATCCTTCATCAAGATTACAGACATCCCAACGTTAATCCCTGTAAAGGGCTGCAGATCATGTGAGAGATGCACAAATTATTACTGAGATGAGGAGGGAAAACGAGCTGCTCCAGAGCAGCACTTTGTGTCACATCCTGTCCCCAAAGCCATTGTCATCCTGACAAAAATCCTCCAGGCATCTTTTCTTTTTAATTTTATTTTTTTTTAATTAGTTTTGTAGACATATTGTAACTCCATTACCTAAAGAAACAAATTCCTGACCTCTGATAATAACCAGGAATGGTTCTCGTGCACCCCCATTGATTGAATTTTTGTTCTTACAACATTTCCCCGAGCTCATTCAGCAGCAGTGATGCTCCTCTTGCCATGAAGTGTTTGCTTTGACACTGCTGGAAACCCCTCCGGGCACCACAGGAAATGGTGAAAAACACTTTAAATTGTCAGGTCAATGTGCATGATCTGAAACTCACCTGGAGAAGAGTCATTGAGAGGGTGCAGGGCCGTTGCCCTCCGGATCTTCTCCAGACAAGTCTCTTGCTCCTTTTTAATGATGCAGTTGGAATGGGTTGCTGCAACCTGAAACGTGGAGAAAAATGTGAAAAAAAAATCAGTTACAAAATTGAAATAGTTGGTGAGGTGATCAGGAAGCATCAGCAAGTTTTAAGGTCTCATTACAAGAAAAAAAAAAAAAGAAGGAAAAATATCATTAAAAGTTGAGCAAAAACTGCAACAAACTTTTCTTTCTTTTTTTTTTTCCTTTTTTTTCCTTTATTTTTACTCTTCTTTTTTCTTCTTCTAGCAGGTCTAAGGCCAAATGAAGTAATTTAAATCTCATAAATTATTTGGCAGTTTTCTATTGTTCTCCCTGTCAAAATGTGATTTCAAACATGTTTGCTTTATTTTATGGAATTCCTTCTTCATATAAAGCTGAAACAAGGGTATCTCTAAATACAGAAGTAATTTAAAGAGGAATCAGGAATCAATTTAGTCCTGGTTTGACCTTCCACCAGTTTCCTGAGTCTTTGCACGATTCATTAAATCTCTGGAATCTAAACCAAATTAAAAGCTGTTTCTCTTATTCTTTCACCCTGTTCATTCCCCAGTGTTACCTTTATCTATTCTCAAGGAATTCATGGCAAATTCTTTTGCCAAAAATAATACAATGCCAGTTAAACCAGGCTGACTTGATCCAAATATTTTCTCTCTTTTTCTATTTTCTATCTTTAACTCTCTAGTACAGCCCACTGCAATAAAAAAGTAAAGGGGGGAAAAAGAAGGGAATAAAAAATTTCATTGATGAGAGGAACGCTGCAGCCAACACAATCCAGGCAATCCCAAAGCAGCAACAAAATAAGGATGAGACCCATTTCCAGAAATCAATCCAGGATTTCAGTCCTACAGCAGACAGCGGCCAGGGAACATCAACTCAAGGAGAATAAAACCTCAGGTTTCATGAGATCACTTCGGAGGGGCATGGTTGAGGTTCAAATCTCACTCAGTGGAAAACACCGTGAAAATCGGTGCCCTGGCTGGAGGTGGGAAAGGTCGTCCTGGTTCACTGGAGCAGTTTTGTTATTTCGTATTTCCCATCACATTTCCTTCACTCTTGACAATGGAAAACCACAGAGGAAGTGGAGTGTGACCCGTTTCCCCTTATCTGCTAAGTAGGGACAAGCACACAGGGAAAGAAATACCCAAATTTCATCTACTCTGGGTTGTTTTGGAGCCCCATCTGCACAGTTCGGCTTTTCTTCCCTCACATCCCAGACAAGGGAATGGAGTGAACAGTTTGGGTCAGGAATGCACCAAAATGCCACCACACACTCAACACACCCTGAGATAAAAATCCCAAGGCACATGAAATCCCTTCAGCAGCTGAAGTGGCTTATGAAAAAAGAGGGAGAGAAACTTTTACACAGGCAGATAGTGACAGGACAAGGAGGAATGGTTTTAAAATAAAAGAGGGGAGTTCTAGATCAAGACTCAGGAAGAAATCCTTCCCTGTTAGGGTGGGGAGGCTCTGGCACAGGGTGCCCAGAGAAGCTGTGGCTGCCCCTGGATCCCTGGAAGTGTCCAAGGCCAGGCTGGATGGGCTTGGAGCCACCTGGGATAGCGGAAGGTGTCCCATGGCAGGAGTTTGGAATGAGATTTCTCTTTAAGGTCCTTTCTAACCCACACCACTCAGTGAGTCTGTAATAATCCAGTTTGATGGTGCTTGTGTGTGCTTTTGTCTGTGTGATGATGCTCTGAACCATCTGCACACCTTCAGCTTTGTAAAAAGCCACCACCCCTATTTCAAGGACAGAGAGGATTTCCTGATGAACTCTCCTGGAAAGCCTTCCTCACTATTTGTAAGAACTCATAATGCTGCACAGTTTCATCATCTCCAAGATCCCAGCAACAAATTTCAGCTATTTTGCCCCAAGGGACACACCAGGCACAACCATATTAGATTTGTTTGTCTTCAAAACAAACACGGTTCTGTTGTAAGGGCTCCCAAGTGCCTGGAAAAGATAAATTCTCACAGATCTCTAGGATCTCCCAAGAACATAAGGCCTTTTGCTACATCATCCCCTAAGCCTCCCCAAAGACAGAGAAAATGGCATTGGCTGATATTCAAGTTCTTAGAATATATTTTAAAAAGATAAAAGGGAAATAGCAAAAAAACTCCAGTTCTGCTGCTAGTACACGTTCACTCCCCGCAGTTGCCCAGGTCTGAAAGGAGTGGCCAGGGGTTGTCTCAACACACAAATGTGGCAGCTTCTGTACAGTTCACCAGGTACAGATTAGAAAAGTTGTCATTTAGTAATAATAATGTTGTTATGATTATTACTATTAATAAGAATAATAATAATAATGCATTGTCTATGCAAGCAGGATGTGACTGAACGAAAGGAAATATTTCTTCACACATTTATTGCTAACTTGCAGAACTTACAGAACACTTCAGCTTGAAAGTGTGGATGTTAAATGCCACACACAGATGCATATATTTATCTAAAGTCCATCGAATGATGGAGGTTAGTGAGACACTAGAACAGGTTATTCCAGGCTGCCCCATCCCTGGAAGTGTCCAAGGCCAGGTTGGACAGAGCTTGGAGCAACCTGGGATAGTGGAAGGTGTCCCTGCCCATGGCAGGGGGTGGAACTGGATGATCTTTAAGGTCCCTTCCAACCCAAACCATTCTATGATTCTGTTCTAGAATAGTAAGAAACCCACCATGCCCATGTCCTCAGAGACATCTGACAAGCAGGCTTAGATTCAATCTACAGTGAAAAGACAAAAGAGTGTGATTTATCCTTACTTTTTTTGGTATCTTCTTTGCTAGAGGTGTATTAAGGCCAGGATTTGATTGATTATA
The DNA here is from genome assembly GCA_013397775.1 of Eulacestoma nigropectus. Taxonomy (NCBI): domain Eukaryota; kingdom Metazoa; phylum Chordata; class Aves; order Passeriformes; genus Eulacestoma; species Eulacestoma nigropectus. The sequence continues at coordinate 1,346,964 of VZTE01003410.1, read as the reverse complement.
AGGAAAGCCAAAGGTTAAAAGCTCTGACTTTACCATTCTCCTTGCAGACTCGCACATCCAGTCAGACGTCTCTGACCAAACTGATTAAATTTAGCCAAGCGTATCTCAGTAAGTCTGGCTTAGGAGGCTCAAGTGTGGACAGAGAGAGCACCAGAGCCACGAGCTTCACCTGCCCCTGCAGCTTTCCTCAAGCTTTCACCGTTGCCACAATATTCTGATGTAACTTCCCGTAACCATCTCTGTGTCATTTTGTAGCACTTCATCAACAGATTGTACAAAAATACTTTTGGGGAACATGGAAACTGAAATAGAAATCAAAGAAAAGGACGAAGCATCAACCTCAGTGTAAGAGGAGAGAATAAGAGCTGCCTGGCACCCCTGCTAACAAGCAGTTCCATATCTCGGAAAATCAAAAAAGGCTTGGATTGTTAATAACAAAAGGTTTGTCTGTTGAATGCAGAGATGCTTTAATGTTATCACATTTTCCTGAAAGGATCCAGAGGTCTGATGTTTCTCCACTGACCATGGAGTGGTAGAGCCTTTAACTGGCCACGTCAGGCTTCAACAACTGCAGGCAGAGCCTGATTTCAATGGCAGTGTAAGCTTGAGCTCCATGGCCTCCTGATCCCATTTCTTTTACCTTGAGGACATTTGCAATTTCCTGTGTTCAGCAGAGACAGTCTGGTTTCAGTTTCCCAGAAGAGATCAGTGATGTGTGCAGTTAAAGAGTGTTTTGACACATACCAGAAAAAATCAAGAATCCAAGTCGATAGTGCATGAAATTCACAGGTTTTTAAAAAATTTATTACTCTCAATGAAGTGAGAGATTTTGACTCACATCAGTTTAGAAAGTGTGTATATTCATTGAGATACAAAGACAGTAAAAGTCAATATCTGTTTAGTTCTGAGAGAACACAAGAAGCTGGCAGGACACGGTAGGTGTGCAACAAATTCAGAGCTTTCATTTTCCTTCCTTGGTTTTTATTAAGGTGGCCACCAGAAATATAAACTGGTATGTGCTGTGTGTGATTTCCAGCACTTAACTCTTTGCTGTTCCCTTGGCATGATGGTAAAATTAATAACAATCAGATTGTTATATTACAACTTTTGTATTTACAATAAATTTGGTCTATATAATTATATTTTTCATATATATTTATATAATATAAATTTGGTCTATATAATTATATATATACGCCAAAAGTGCAGAACAGTCCAGCCAAAAAATCTGAACTGTCTTTGACTACATTCAGTTATTCAAAAAATACCATTTTGCTCATTTTATTCTCAATAAGAATATCATGACTGCTATAAAACTTGATTTCTCTACACGAGTTTACTCAGTGGATCTGCAAAAGTGAGACGTCGCCAGTATTCCTGAGAAACGCCAGGATCAGAAAATCTGCTCAAAGTCCTAGTAATGATGTGATGATGAGCTAGGAATTCACTTGGCATTTCTATAAAGACCAGATCAAATATGGCAATTCAGTACCACTGGCTGTTCTTTCCTCTTCTGCATTTTTGTGTTGCTTTAAAAGTCCTGATTTCTATTTTTTTTTTTTAATGAATGAGAACATTTCTACTCCATTCAGGATATGCCGTATCAGGCACTGTGACAATGAGAGGGGTAAAGAAGGACAGGTAAGAATCAACAACAACAAATCTTCATTAACTCCTTCATGGACATTGGTTTACATCAACACAAAGATGAATTACAGTGTGATTCAACTTTGGCCTGAGTGTTGTTTCTAAAATAATGCAAGAGAGGAGTTTAATCCACAAGGTACATGAGATCACAGATCACTCACTTCAAGCTGAATTACACACATTTTACTAATTCTGACTTCCAGTATTGAAAAGTTAGCTTCAAAAATGATAAACTGTTCTGTGAGCATTGCCAAAAGCAGCTCACTTTGTCATGGAAACACCACCGTGAGACTGAGTGCCTGTTCTCACCAAGCAACGATTCAACTGGTCACACCAGGGCCAAGACTTGAAAAATGTCGTGTTAAAAATAGAGGGGTTTGGGAAGGAGCTCAGACTATCAGGATTTTTTTTTTCCAGAGCTGATTTGCATCATTGCTGGGGCCCACAACACTGGCTTGGCAGTCCAACAATTTGCTGTCCCCAGAGAGGTCTGAGGTTTGTCACTTGATTGCGTTTTTTGTCTTCCTGTGTAAATGACACCCAAACTGCTGTGATTTCAAAACACTTCTCACCAAGTGAAAGGGTAAAGCCATTAGGAACTCGTTCAAACCCAGCCACAATGGTACAATCTGCAGCAGAGTTTGGACACCACTGTTTAAACAAATTGTGCAGGGAAAAAAACCCAAAAACACCAGCAGGACGCGCTGCCAAGAAAAGGCATCGATCCCTTTCAAAGTGATGTGAATTTAAGATATGGGCACCTTCTAACACTGATGGCTCCTGGAGAGATGCACATCCCACTGCAGATTAGAAAATAGCAGCAGCACAATCAACAGTTCCCTACTCCCAGTGGATGCCTTCTGAAGTGAATGCTGGACAAAAGATGTGTTACACAACGTGGGCTAAGTCTATTTTTGAGTTTGCCTGAACTGGCTTTTTGTAGTGTCATAGAATTACAGGATGGCTTGGACTGGGAGAGACCTTAGAGATAATTTTTTTCCAATTTTCCTGACATGGGCAGGGACACCTTCCACTGTCCCAGGTTGCTCCAAGCCCCGTCCAACCTGGCCTTGGACACTTTCAGGGATCCAGGGGCAGCCACAGCTTGCCTGGCCAACCTGTGCCAGGGCCTCCCCACCCTCACAGCCAGGAATTCCTTCCCATTATCCCATCTAAAGTTACTCCCTTCCAGTTTGAAGCCATTTCCCTTTGTCCTGTCACCACGTGCTCTTGTAAATAATCTCTCTATATCTTTTTGTAGGCTCCATTATCTTGGAAATCAGTTGTAAAACCCCTCCTTGAGCATTGTGAAGCATTCCCAGGACAGCTGAGGATTTCCATGGGAAGTGCCATCCTGGATTAAACCATCACATCCCTTTACCCTCTCTGTAATAGGAGGTGATGCTTCTCAAAGCCTTGTACTGGCCAGGATGAACCACTCATTGGAAAAGTGATTAAAAATCCTGCTAGACTTAATGTGCTTGAGATGAAAAAAAGAGTTTAATAGCCCTTCTGATTGCTGATTTTATTTCACAAAAATGGCTTTCTCCAGCAATTCCTGAGAATTTCTTCTCCAAAGATGCAGTTCTAAAGTACAACTCCCAGTAGCACAGGTTGGATTCTTCATTCCTCAGAGGTCAACCTAGGCCTGAAAAGCTGATAATCTCCTGCCAGCATTGGAATCCCCACTTATTTTTCAAATTGTTCAAATGAAAGGGCATTTAAGTGTTCAAATCGGGGTCTACTCCCTTACAAAACTTTATGGGAAGAGTCTCACCACTTTTGAGAGCTTTTAGCATGGAGCAAAATTGGCTTGCATGGCCTCACTGCAGGACATCAGCGATGCAGGGCTTGCAAACATCACTGACAATCGCTTCCAAGGACACTCTCCAGCTCCTGACACAGGTTGTGACATGGCAGAGCTGCTGGCAAGAGAACAGCTCAGTGTGGATCCAGGGTTTAGCCAAGTCTCTGTCACAGCAAGAGATTTCCTGGATGGAGGGTTACAGGCAAGTCATGCATATGTAAATTGCTGGAATTCGTGATTGACAAAGGGGGATAAATAATGAATATTTTTTTCCTCTGTGGTCAGACCGCTCCAGCCTCAGGTAACCATTTCAGACTTAGCATAGAAGTTCAGATTGATCAATTAATAAAAATGACTGGAGCAGAAGCTGGAGGGTGGGATCCATGTTTTTTAACACATTGTGCCCAGCTGAGAAGTGAGGATTTATATTGAAATAAATCTGGGATGACATGTTCAAGTTCAGCTGAACACCTGAAATGAGGGAGCTGAAATAGAAGCACTTTAATTTCTGAGCAGTCTGGGACACGCTGTTCGTATAATCTGAGGAACTGCTGATCCAGAGGGGTAAACCTGTAGGTGACCATGATCCTGCTTTCCCAGCTCCCAGATTTTCTCTGTTAGATCAACCTGCTGCCTTGGCAAAATGACTGGTTACTCTGAAGCCCGAAATTCCCACATAAACTCTGAATAGGGGGTTCCAGATGATCCTTAACAAGGTCCTGGACCATCATTTTTACAGCGGTATTTTCTGTCAGCAACAGCAACAGAGAGGCACGTTCTCCTCTCCTATTTTCTCCAGAGGATTTTCAGGAAAGACACACCTTTTTCTCTCTTTAGGCAGCACTGGCTACGTCCAGTGTTTATCCAGGGGAATGTCCCCTGTTTAAAGCAGCCCTGGAAGTCTGTATCAGCTGCCAGAGCAACCCAAAATCAACAGGATGTAAAAGGTAATCTAAAGCTTTAACCTTCTTTTCCTACAGATTTTGTGTTCAAAGCTTCAGTCCCCCCTCCTCTTTGCTTTCACCCAGGTTTCTCTGTCTCTGGTGGTTTTCTCTGAACGATGGCAACTATCCATCCTGTGTCTTCCAGGGAGAATCATGGAATAACAGAATAATTCATGTTGGAAGGGACCTCCAAAAGACTCCAGCTCAACCTTCCACTAGGAACAGGGTCAGAAACGGAATTGGTTAAGGCTTCTCAGGCCTTTTTCCACCTGGGTTTTAGGAAACTCTGAGAAGGAGGACTGCATCACCTCAGTGGAATTTACTCCAATGCTCACCTGTCCTCAGGGTAAAAAGGATTCTCTCCCATAGGAACCTCCCTTGTTTCAGGCTACACACAAATTCTGTTGTTCTCCTGCCACACACCAGGATGAAAAGTGTGGCTCTTTCCTCCTGATGGTCTCCTCATAGGTACCATGAGGCTGCTACAAGGTTGCCCCCTAATTTTCTCTCCTTCCACCGGTAAAAAAGCCAAATTTCCTCATCCTCTCCACACAGGAAATCTGAGTGTCCCTCCTTTGAACTTGCTATGGTTGATTGAGATATTTTATATATTGAGGAGGCTAAAACTGGATGTTATATTCTAGAAGGTGTAGATTTAGTCCAGATATTAAGAAAAAAATCCCTCCTGTGAGGATGGGGAGGCCCTGGCGCAGGTTGGCCAGGGAAGCTGTGGCTGCCCCTGGATCCCTGGAAGTGTCCAAGGCCAGGTTGGACGGGGCTTGGAGCACCCTGGGATAGTGGAAGGTGTCCCTGCCCACAGCAGGGGGTGGACTGGATGATCTTTAAGGTCCCTTCCAACACAAACCAGTCCATGATTCTGTGATTCTATAAGTGATCCATCAACTGCTGAATAGAGGGGAATAAACATTTCCTTGTATCTACTGTCTCTGTTCTTGTTAACGCAGCCCAGGACACTGTTGGCCATCTCTGCTTTCCTCAGGACCCGTGCAAAGTGTGCAGAGTCAAGGCTCCCAAAAATCATTGAAAGGTTTTTCACGCTGCAAAGAACTCTTGAGGAGCTTCACTGGGGGAATCTGTGCTAACATCAGGCCTCTCTCACTGCGGGGACATCGGGAAACAGAGAAGCTTTCAGGAGCTCTGCAGCTGCCGTGCTGCTGGATGCCACATTCATTTGCAAAGCAAGCTCTTGTCACTACTTGTTATTATTTGCCCATTTATACTTCATTGCATTTAAACAAAACCCTGAAGAGAAAAGGTCCCCGACAGGAAATTTGTTTTGTAGAGGCTCCCAGCAAGTTCAATGGGAGCCCCATCTGAGTCACTCTTGGAACAGGAACGCGCTGACGAACAGCCACGGGAGGCTGCAGAAACACTTTCTACACATACACACGCACATACCCTGCCCAGGGGAGGAAGCTTTAATTAATCTGCTAATTAAATTAAAGCTATTTGCCCTCAACTATCACACACATTCTTGCCTTTCTCTCCTCCCTGCAGGCAGCTCCAGTGAGTGCCTCGTGCTGCAGCTCTTACTCCAATATTCCCCAAAGGGGAGAGCACTGGAGAATGGAGGCAAAGAGCTTGTTACAGCAGTGGTAATTGGGAGTGCTCCAGCTTCTTCTCAATTTTCCTCCTTCTTTCAGTGCTCAGAAACATTGGGTTGGGTATTGTGCTAAAGTGGAGGATGAAGAAAAATCACCTCACAACTAAAAAACCCCACTGAGTTCCCAAAAGGATCAAATCTTTGCACAAAAGGCTGTGGCTAGAGTTGTTTTCTCAGAAAACCTTTCCTTCTCCTTCTTGTTTCTGGAAGGTTTCATCATTATTATGCTGTAAAGACTCAAGGAGGGTAATAAAGTACATTTTCCTGAAGAAAAAAACGGAGCAGAGTGAACGGGGTGTCAGAGCATCAGTGTGGAGCTCAGCTAAAGGGATTAGAAAGGAAAAGATGGGGCAGCCACAGCTTCTCTGGGCAACCTGTGCCAGGCCTCCTCATCCTCAAAGGGAAGAATTTCTTCCCAATATCTCATCTAAACCTGACCTCTCTCAGTTTGAAGCCATTTCCCTTTGTTCTATCACTACACGCCCTTGTCAAAAGTCTCTCTCCAGCTCTCTTAGAGGCCCCATGAGGTGGCATCCAAGTAATCCAGTTTAGGGGTAAGGAAAATTTTTGCTGTGAGTTTTAAAAGGAGATGCAGTCTCCTCCATGGGGAAAAAAAAATCCAAAACTTAAGCAACCAAACCAAACCAAACCGAAAAAGAAAACAAACAAACAAAAAAACCCAAACAAACAAAAAATCCCTAAAACTACAAAATCAAACCAAAACAAAGAGAAAGAAAAAAAAGAGGTGAGATATATTAACATATTCCTGAGGGATGGCAAAATATATTGAAACTCAACTTTCCACACAATAGAAAAATCCAAATTCTTCCCCTCTAACGTTATTATCCACCACGATCCTTCAGTCTGGGTTTATACCACAGAGAATGATACTAATGCCACTTTTATTAGGTGATCTAGCAAGCAGAGTTCCTACCTTTATTATTGTCTGCCTACTGACAGGCACCTTATCTCTGGTTTTAGGGCTGTCTCAGTGCTGTGCGGCTGAGGAGCATCAGGAAACACCTCTCCCACAGCCAGCTAATGTTTTGGACACTCGGTTTTGATCAATATTTATGGTCCAAGGCATCAGGGTGAAAACAAAGAGAGAGATTTGCAGCGTCAGTGTTTGTTTCGTGCTGGTAACAAAAATGGGATCCCAAGGTGACTCGAGTGGCAGCAGACCCAGCACTGCTGAACCCCACCCCCATCCTCCTTGGAAACTCTTATTTGTGCCTTATTTGTTCCCCTTCAGCACCCCAGACTGTACAGGCCAGCAGAAGTTCTGGGCACCTGGTTGATCACCAGCATTTAAATATCTGGAAACGACTCTTGAACGGAAACATTTCAATGCAATTCTCAGGAAACAAACCCTCTGGTGGTACACAGTGATGCCCTGACAGTGAATAATCAAGCCCTGGCTAGATAAATCCCTGCCAGAGGAGTGATCAGTTCCACCAACACAATTCCCCCACGGACGCAGCAGAAGGGATTTGGTATGTTTGCACTTCATAGCTGTTTAACCACAGGCAGCATCTCTGTCTGGGGCATTTGTAAGCTTAAAAATGACAATTTAACGGCATTTAATGATGCCCTGGACACCAGTGAATGTAGGAAGACACATTACCTGTTTTATAGTATTTGTCTCATTCAATGGTTTAATTTCTCCGTGAATGCATATTAACAAATAACGACTTTCAGTGGGAGATTTGGCCTTTGTTTTTACCCCTATAACCCATATTATAGTCATGTTATTTATATTTGATATATATTCTATTTTCAGAGCCTGAAAACATGCAACTCCAAATTAGGATCATGCCTCGTGATCTGGATGCAGCACAAATGTGCCCCTCTCAAGGACATGCAGTGAACAGGTGATGAAAAATAGCTTTGGACCTCAATTCCCCATTCCTGATGTTACAGAGGAACAATAAAACCACAAAATCCTTTCATAGATGTCATAAAAGAGAGGCCCAGACTCACAGTCCGCAGGGACGTGTATTAGCCACAATCAAACCAAAATGAGCAGTAATTAATTACTGACAGTTTCACAGGAGCTTGAGAGACGGAAACACAATCACACCCAGCTCCTTTCTTCAGCCACAAGAACTGAACTCTGGAACATCTCAGACAAGGTGTGACAATTAGAGGGGTTTTCTTTTTTCACATTATGAAAAATTCAGACACATCCACCTCAATCCATTTTCTGAGGAGTTGGGAGCAGCAGATACGGGAGCAGTGCAGAGAGGGAAACAGCAAATGACCAGAAAAAAAAAACCCAGATGAAACCTCTAACCCAAATTACACCCTGGGCAGAATATCCAGAATTGTTTCCTACTAACAGCTGAAGCCTTCCTACACCCTGGAAAATCTTCCCTGGTTGAAGCCGACCCTGAACACTCCTATTTTTATTTATTTTTTTTTTTTTTTCACATTGCTATGGGATGGGATCCCCAAAAGTCGAGGTTTTGGAAGGGTAACCTACTATGCCAAAAATTTGGACTAGCATGGAACAACATATTTGAGAGCAGTTCTTGCTGCAGGTGTGTTACACATCCAGCTCACTCTTCCTCCTTTCCAAATTTTTTCCTGTTTTTTTTTTTTTTTCTTTCCTAACACTTTATGTGTCAATATCATTATTTACTAGTGCTGTATCAAGAATACTCTGCCATTATAAACTGTAACTCAAAGTCCTTGTCGACCATGATGTAAAAATGCAGCTTCTTACTTCATCCTGCAAAAAGTGCATTTCCCATCCATGTAAGAGTCCTTATCCAAAGGCTTTGCTTCATGTGGCATCAGGATAGGAGCATAAAATGTGTGCAAAAGTGAATTTATCCCACATGCACTGCTCATGAGACCTTCTTTGAAAATCCTACCAGTGCCCACACATTTTCTGAGCTGAACCTCTAAGAGGTTTCAAAAAGTTCAGATATGTCTTGCAAAACATCATCGCAGAATTACTAGAAACCAAACTTAAACCAACAAAACCCAGTGCCAGATTGCACACCCGCCCTCAAACCCCCACTTTACTCTTATATCACTGCGGGGTAGGGCTTGATTTAAGGAGGGACAACATGCAGGGACTGAGATGGTCTTCTGTTACCAGCAGATCTCGCCCTTAAAGGGTGACTTCATTCCAAGCAAAGCAGCAGGGCTTGGCTGCCTTTCAGACCCTGACAGATGAGCCACAGGTCCCGCTGTCAGAGCCTTGTCATGACCCAGATTCTGCTCCAGCATTTTCTTGTCTTTTGTGCTACACAGAAATTTCCTCAGAAGAGGGATATGTTACTAAATAAGGACAGATTCGGGGTGGATTTTATTAACCTGGCAGTGCAAGTCCTGCTGTTCTCAGCTCCAACAAGGTGCAGCAGTTAATCTGCATTTAATAAAAAGACATTTCTGAAGCGTTGGCAGGTACAGGGATGTTGTGGATGCAGAACTGGTGGCACAGGGGCTCTTTCCCAGGGTAGAAGATGCCTCAGCTGTGCTGTTTGCAGCTGACTGCAAGCGCAGGCTTTGAGACTCTGAACCTCTCCCATATTTAAACAAGAGACAATTTTTCATTTTCAAAAAAGGGAAAAAGAAAAAAAAAAAGGCTTTAGAGCCAAAGTATAAATGGTTACAGCTCTACATTACGGATGAGAAGTGCTGGCTGACACATTCAAGTACCTCTTCCTGAATTTAATGTGCTAAAGGTGTAGAAGTGTGAATAACTTGGCACCCTGGAGAAAGAGGTGAGAGTTCTGCTGGGGTTTTTGTGCATGCCATATAAATGGGGTCCTTGTCTGCTGACTAAGAGAGCCCAATCTCGTGTATCTGAGCTTAAAAATGCCAGATCCTACTTCATCTGTGACACGGAATTACGGAATATCCTCAGTTGGAAGGGACTGACAAGGACCACTGAGGACCTGCACAGGACACCCCAAAAATCCCACCAAGCGAGAGCATTGTCCAAATGTTCCTTGAGCTCTGCCAGGCTTGGTGCCATGACCACATCCCCGGGGAACCTGTTCCAGTGCCTGACAAACCTCAGGTGGAAGAAACGTTTCCTGAACCACATCACAACCTCACTGATAATGGCTCTGGAATCCTCAGCCATCCTTGAACCCCATGACTTGATGTGTCTTGATGTTTTATCCACCCCAGCAGCACAAGCTAAATTTTGCCTCTTTCTCATTGGTGGCTGCTGAGAGCCACACAAAAAGTGCAACCCAACCTCAGAAAACCTTCCCTGCCTGGCAGGACAGCCGTGAGTTCACACCTCTGTCTTGTTCTTAGTACACCAAAACCCCAGAAAAGGTTGTTGCTCAGTTTCAGCTGGATTTCCCCACATGAATGCCTGCCCAGGACCTGAAGTGCCCAGAATTTCTCAGTTATTGACCTCAACAGCTTCATTTTCACCTCCCTGCTCACATCCAGGTGCTAATTTCTCTTCTGCTGGTCAATTTCCAGTTACAAAAGAAACTCAGTTCCACCATGTACTTTAATTTTACAGGGAGTTTACACACAGGCTGAGAGAGCTGGGGGTGCTCACCTGGAGAAGAGAAGACCTCAAGGAGATCTTTGAGCCCTTTCCACTGCCTAAAGGGGCTCCAGGAGAGCTGGAGAGGGACTTTGGATAAGGAATGGAGGGACAGGACATGAGGGAATGGTTTTAAGCTGAAAGAGGGCAGGGTTAGATGGGATATTGGGAAGGAATTCCTCCCTGTGAGGGTGGGGAGGCCCTGGCACAGGGTGCCCAGAGAAGCTGCTCCATCCCTGGGAGTGTCCAAGGCCAGGTTGGACGGGGCTTGGAGCAACCTGGGATAGTGGAAGGTGTCCCTGCCCATGACAGGGGATGGAATTGGATGATCTTTAATGTCCTTTCCAACCCAAACCACTCCAGAATTCTCTGATTCTCTGACTATTGTCCATCTAGAGCCAGACATGTGCAACGGAATAAAGACGTGCAGAGCATTTCTTCTCCACTCATTTCTGAACTGCAACATCATCAAAAAAAAAACAAAACAGAATATAATTACAAAACCCTTGAAATGGTAACGTTAAATCGTGGTAATGTTCTAATTTATTCAGATTGCAGTTAATAGAAAGAAGAAAGTTTCCTTTTCCAGGGAGAATGACAGGATCAGAAATGGGAGCAGCTATTTTGGCTGCTTTGATTTCCCTGCTCTCGGAAGCAAACATTAACACATGTAAAAATCCTCTGTATAATACATGTTGAAGAGAGAAATAGAGCAGAGATTCCTCTGCCAGGAGAGCAAATTGCTGTCATACTTCAGCTAAACAAAGACTTGAAAGCAAAACTGGTGAAACCTCTTTTATATTGTCCCTCATGGATTATTCTGGGTGATTCCAGTGTGTTAACTCATTTATTTGATCCTCAAGATTACTGTGCTCAGAATTTCTACATTACACCTTTGATAACAGATAAATATTTCACATTTTCACACATGGAAAAAAAATCACAAAGCTCTGAATAATGAAAAAAATGCCCCAAAATGCCAAAAAAGCAGCATTGAGAACAGAATTTTCTCTAGATTAATGTTTTTCATGTACATCTCTGTCAAACTCGCCTTTTTTCTTCCTCGCAATACATTAAATAGGATTTAATTCTTCCCTAGTTTTAACAGTTATTTTACAATGGCTTCTGCCAGCTTCTGCAGCTGGTTGGTGTTTGGTTTCTTTCCCAGATCCATGAGCACAGCTGGAGAATTGCCACTGCACATTGCTCAGCATACCAAAGCTGCCCTTTGCAAGCAGCACTGCGTAGTGAGAGCTGACCTCAGTACAAGATGAGCTGCCCCTAAAATACCGATTGTCATTCACAAGGTGGCATTTTGGATTTTGTTAACAGAGGACTAGGAAAAATCCAGGGATAGAAAAGGGAAAAGAAGTTTCATTTCTGTCTTTGCATTCCCTAAATGAAATAGCTGCAGAATTCCTGTTGTAAACAGAAGGTTACAGTGTGAAAACCAAAGGAAAATAAACTTTATTACTTCTTGTCCCCATCTACTGCTTTAATTCACGTAAAAAAAAATCCCTTGAATATTAAAAGCTAACCAGCAAAGAACTGGATAAATAGAATAAATAAGCTGCTGTGAAGTGGAGAAGGAATAAGTACATCAATGCAAAAGTGAAGGCATTGCTTTGCAGCAACACCCAGGGTGTCCCCAGCTGCCATGTGCTATCCATGGACATGCATTTTGGAGGTGAGAATAATTTAGATATCAGGCCAGGTACAGAGAAGTGTGAGGGAAAAGGCAGAAAAATAGGGATGCTTGATCATCACTTCAGTGCAATGAATAATGACCTGAGGTCCTGTTTCACTCAGATCCAAATGATAAAATTTTTTAATGGTTTGAGCTGCAGCATAGATGGAATACACAACCCAACATTCCTTTTTTGTTGTTTGTTTCAGAATAGCTGAGGATATGAAGCTCAGAACCTCTGAAAGCCGAGTGTCAGCCAGAGCTCCTCACCCCTGCACAGATCTCCAGACAGGATGTGCTTCTCCACAGTGCTGAGATCAACCAAACTCCTCCTGTCTCACACATCTGCCCCTGGCACCTTCACTAAGGCTTAAGCACACCTTGGCATCCAATGGGTTCCTCTCTTCCACTCCTGCCAGGGACAGGACAGTGCAGCTGGTCTCTGACACAGGGGACTGAGGAGCAAGAAGCTGCAGAATTGATCAAATCAAGCACCAGAAGGAGTCAATAAGAACATTGACTCTCAAGCTGTGGTGGTTTGGCTTGGAAAGGACCTTAAAGATCATCCAGTCCAACCCCCTGCCATGGGCAGGGACACCTTCCACTATCCCAGGCTGCTCCAAGCCCCGTCCAACTTGGCCTTGGACACTTCCAGGGGTACAGGGGCAGCCACAGCTTCTCTGGGCACCCTGTGCCAGGGCCTCCCCACCCTCACAGGGAAGAATTTCTTCCCAATATCCCATCTAAATCTCCCCTCTTTCAGTTTAAAGCCACTAACCCTTGTCTTAAGGTGAGTTCCAGTTTGGATCCTCTTCTGTCTAAGAAGTTTATTGAGTTTATTGTGAAATTTATCTTTCTGTTAGGAATTAAGAAAAAAGTCTCTGCCTAAACATCCACATGAAACTGTTAGAAAATTGACTTTTCTGAAAATGTGATTCTTCTGTCAAATTTAGTTGAATCAACTAACAGCATTCAGGTTTTAAGAGTACGTGGATGACATGAAGGAATAGAAAAATAAATATATATGCATATATGTGATCACATTACTCTGCTTTCCTTAGGGTTTTAAAAGCCCTTCAGCATCTTTCAACCCATTCCCACTGATGCTGCCTGTCTGTACAAAATTCCTGGCTCTCCCATTGCTGCTCTGCAAATGAAGTGTTCCTGGAAATGCCTACAGCAACAGCCACTTATGGGATGAACAGTAAATTCATCATTTTGGGGGGCAAACCTTTTAAACTGAAAATACACAGTGAGAGTCGATAGTTACTTTAAATGAGATGCAGTTTTGTTCACCTGCATTAGTTCAGACACAATAAACACCATATGATGCCCAAATGGTTTAGATTCTTCACATCTGTGTTGCTGGAAGAGGTACTAAAATGGACTTAGATTGCAACTACACGAGAATTTAATTTCTATTGCAGTGCAAATTTGCCATTTGTTTTATGTTTTTTAAATAATGGAGCAAATGATCATAACTGGCTAACAGAGATATAATAACTAAAACCAGCTCAGCCAGAGGGCAGCAGGAAGAAGAACATTTTAATATCTCTGAGGAAGTGAAAACAACTTTCTACCCTTGAGCTTTAAAACATCTCTAATCTTATCCAATCAACATTTTGCACTATCAGTTATCTTGCAAGCCCTTAGCGAAGAAGAAAGCAGAAAGTAAAGGTCTAAAATAGTTTTATGGCGAATATCAAATGTGTTCAGGTGTGGCTCTCAGAGAAGAATAATTAAAAACAAATTAAAATCTCTTGACTGCCCCTTCCCAAATGTGCAAACATCAGTAGGTGAAATTGTTGACAAACTGTTTCAGGAGTCTCCAAACCAAAGCAAAGCCTGGATTTAGCCTAAAAAACCCCTGAATGACACATTTTGGTCACAGATTCGGAGCTGGAGAGAGACTGTGGGGCTAAAAACATTTGGAAAGAGGACACAGCAGATAAAAGTGTTTTCTTCTGTCTAAAGCTCTCAGAGAATTAATATTCTCTTAGAGAATTTTGCACTCCAAAAGAAGCCCACTGAGCAAGCAAAGAGCACTGCAGAAATGTGTTATTGGGAAGGGCAGGAACAGCAAAATCCTTCCTCACTTTGAAATCCTCAGTGGAATTCCAGATATAAAGGAGGCTGGAACAGTGAGGCACTGAACACGGACAAAGGCTGGGAAACCATCAAACTCCCCAGCACAAATCAAACCTGGCTGAAAGACGTTCCTTGAGACTATTTGCCCTCAACATGTTGATTGGATTTACAGTCTGAACCATACTGATAGCAAAAAAAAACCCAACCCCACAAGCAACTGGCGTTTGCTCCTTTTTAAAAGAGCTGAGGAGTGTTGAAAATTGTTCATTTCCAAAATGTTTCTTGTTTGAAGAAAAAATGGATTTAGAAATCCTAGATGATACAAAAAAAGGGGGGAGAGTTGTTGAAATTGAGATTGGATTCTTTGAACTCTACGAGAAATAACAATTTTATGAAAGTACTACAAAATATTTTTAAAATGTTGTTCTGTGGGGAAAATATTTTTCCTGTTTTGTTTAAAATAGACCTTCTTTGGGTTTGGGCTGGTTTTTTTAATAATGATTCTGAAGTATTTAATGGATACATTTGCCATTTTTCTTTACTCCAGGCACAAAGATCCGTTGGCATCTGCCCTCACCTATACAAGAACATACATTTAATATTCAATTTTAAAAATGTATTCCAGGAAACAGCAGTAGTAAACAGCATTTGGGATAACCTTACAAACCACCCTACCAAGATGAGTCACAAGATACTGAAAATTCAAGACAATCAATTGGGCAAGGGTGAGTTACTGTCATCTATGCACATAACATCCATAAATGTTCAATAAAAATGAGGTTTCTCAAAACTAAAGAAACCAAAGTCTAGTCTAAGCCAATTTTTGAGGGCCCTGCAGTAAAGAGAGCGTTAGGGGGATTTTAGGATGGGTTAAACCAACATCTAGAGGTGTCTGTCCCTTGACACTGAGTAGAGAAGAATCATGATTATATATTAATATAGATAAATATCTTAATCTGAGGACCTGGCACAGGGTGCCCAGAGAAGCTGTGGCTGCCCCTGGATCCATGGAAGTGCCCAAGGCCAGGCTGGATGGGGCTTGGAGCAGCCTGGGATAGTGGAAGGTGACCCTGCCCATGGCAGGGGTGGGACTGGGTGAGCTTTCAGATCCCTTCCAACCCCAATCATTCCAGGATTCTCTGATTCTAATCCAGACATCCAGCATTTAGGTGGCTAATTGCTGCTCTAAGTGAATTCCCTGACTTATTTAGGTGCAGAACTCAGCTCTAACACGCACAGGGAAGTACAGAGGCAGCTCCGATTCATTCTTGTGGTCCTTTTAGGGAAAACTGGCATGAAATAAATGTATCACAGAGATCATCAGATTTTGGTACAGACGGGATCCATATCTCCAAAATCTGCACTTCCAAGTCATTTTCATGGGGAAAATAAACCTGAGAGAAACACAATTTCCTTTTCAGGAGCACAAGTTACTCTGGAGTGAGCAATTCACCCCTTGCCCAGGGAAACAGAGAGGGGTTTGGGGAGCGGGGTTCTGTGCCCGTGGGGATTGCAGTGACAGCAACACTTGGGCTTTAGGGCTGGCAGTGCTTTCTAACAGGCCTCACAGATTTTGGTTAAACAGCTGTGTTGTTATGGCTTTGGAAAAGAAGCCCTGGAAGCCCCCTCAAGCCCGGCAGGCTCTGCCTTGCATCAACTTCCCAACCCCAGGGCTGTGCTCAGGCTGTCTCTGGAAGTTTGCTCTGGAGAGTTTGTGGGGTGGGACCCTGGGACGAGCAGTGACCCCATCTGCTCCCCCAGGAAGGCTTCCAGCAGCACTCCCTGATGCCCAGGCAGGGCCCACTCCCTGCCACAGGACACACATCCACTCTGAAAAGCAGCAGATCTCATTTCACAGATGGGGAAAAAACTCTTTATTGCAAGCCCTGGTGAGAGGGGCAGGAGGGAATACAAGAGACCAAATCCCTAATAGAGGAGTAGTGCTGTGAATCTGACTTTTTCCTATTTTTGCCCTCTCTTCCTGCTCTTCTGCTTCCATTTCCCCCTCCTCTCCATGCAGCTTTGGTTCTGCATCACAGCTCTACCTTCAGGCTGCCTGCACAGGAAATCCTCCTGGGCTGCTGACCCAGCAAACCCAAGGAATTGCAGGCAAGCAGCACTCTTGCTAGAGACTTGAAAAATATCCCTCCAGGAGCTGGATATTAACAGCTGAGCAACACGAAAAATCACTGATTCTGATTTTACTGTTTGGTTTTTTTTTTTTACAGACTCCTTTTTCAAGAACTCTTTTTAAATGCCCAATTTGTTGCTTGACTGCTCATCCCGCCCTCCTCCCAGCTCATGAATGCAAAATCATCGGTGAAAAAAAAAAACACATTCATGTCCTTAAATCAGTGTTGTCATCATTTTATTTGCCTGTCACAGAAATTATTACCACTTCCAGAGGGCAAAAAAAAGGCGAAGACTTTAATGTAATATAGGGCAACTGTTTTTTGCTTTGTTACCTGCTGCCTTGCATTTCTAAGAGGGGGATGTCTTGTCTGTCTAAAGGAAAGTTGTGGCAGATGCCTGTGTTTGTTCACAGTGTTCTGAACCACATTTTGTAGAATATGTGTATTTCTAGACTTTTTTTTTCCCCCTGTCATTTCTCTTTTGTGCAAATCAGCTTAATGAGCTTAAAAAGCTTCAAGATTGGACAGGGCTCTGAAAATCCTGGTCTAGTGGGAGGTGTCCCTGCCCAGGGCAGGGAGGTTGACATTACCTGACTTTTAAGGTCCCTTCCAACCCAAACCATTCTATAAGTCTATGAAAAAGGTTTTAAGCAGGTGTCTTTCTTTAGCTTCTGCAATAACCCTGACTGGCACCTGAGGTGCCCAGGTGAGGTTACAAGTGCCAGCGCACCAGACAGAGCACCAGCACAATGTCCAGCTCTCCCACCACCTCCAGGAGTGTAAACACGCTGTGTTTTCCCAGAAAAAAAACCCCAGAGACTTAAAAATATCTCAGGTGGAAATCTCACCCTAAGAGAACACTCACTCTGGTGTTCTCTGCAAGTCTCTATCCCACCTAAGTGATAGGATAATGAACACCTGAAACTTGAAATCCTAATTTTTGTGCCTCTGAAAGGTGCTTGAAGATGGTTGGTATCAAGGCCTCTGTGCTTTTGCCACACTGACTTTCTCAGACGCTTTTCTGTAATACCAGAATTCTGAACCTGCTCTTTGAAACTGCTTTACCCAGTATTACACATCCCGGGACTTTGTTTTTCTGTTTTAAACAAGGCTTTTAAGAGGTTGCTATTTTCTGCTGATTGCCCCCAGCACCAGCTCCTCCTATTAAAATGGAAAAGCTACAGCAGCATTAATGCCTTGGTTAGCTGAGTCTTTGTCTCCTATGGAGAACATTCCCAGCAGCTCCCTGGCTGTGTTTGGACATATTTATATTTTCATTCCAGAAATAACAGGGAAGTCCCCTGCAACTGTGCACTGTGTTAGAGAAACCTGCAGTCCTACGGAGAGCTTGACTTCTCTAACAGGGTTATGAGATGCTACAAATCACCAGGCAGGTAAGCTCACTAACAGCTCTCTCATTAAGCCCTGGGATGGAAGGAATAGTTTGCTTAAAGAGCAGAGACCAACCCAACCCTTCATGTTCGTGCCTGAGGAGCCTCACACTTGGGCTGCACTTAAAAACAGTGCAGGCTGGGAGAGAAACCAGGAGAATATTGTGTCTGAATACACTGTGTCTCATCTTTTAAAAATAACAGAGGCTGGAACGTAGATGATTCTATCTGAAGGTAGCCTGGCACTGGAAGTGACAGCCAGGGATGAATAACAGAGGCTACAGAGTTCTCTGCTCTGCAGCCCGTACACACCCTGGGAAGATTGAGAAATATTACCCCCTTCAGCAAACAGGGGCTGAGCAAACACTTCCGTTTCTCTCCTCACCTCTTCATGAATTGCTTAAACATTATCAGATCCAGGTTTCATTCTCTGCTCTGCGAGGTGCTGCCTGTACATCCAAATCTGTATCTGCCCATCCGACTCTCACTCAGATCACACTTCAGTGTTGTTGTACAAGAGGCATCACTTACACCTTCCCTTTTTCCATATTTCTCTTTCTTTTAAAGGAGGCAGTAACATTCTTCCCAGCTACTCAAACATGACACGGAATATTCTCCCACTGGCAACATTTAAGCTCAGCAATATTAAATATGTACCCACAAGAAATTCCAAGCATGAGGTGAAGAAATACATCTGATCGAATTATTCCAGACAGTTAGAACACCTGCATTGCAGTTGCATTTAAAATTCAGTTCATACACCAAGCCAACTTTGTGAGTCATGAAACTCATTGTTTCTCAAGTACATTTGGAACCAGACAAAGGAGCGATGGTTTAGGATCCTTTCTCTTCTGTAATTTTATGATGACTTTTGTTAATATTTTCCAATTAAAAAAAAAAAAAAAAAAAAAAAAAACCAAAACCCAGNAAAAAAAAAAAAACAAACCATAACCCAGTGTTACCACAGATGAATGGAATGCAAAGTCAATCAAAATGACAGTGAAAGTGAATTCAGTTTTCACATTTTAGAATGGTTTGGGTTGGAAGGGACCTCAAAGACCATCCAGTTCCAACCCTCTTCCACAGGCAGGGACACCTCCCACTATCCCAGGCTGTTCAGAGCTTTATCCAAAGCAAACAATGGGAATGACCGAGAGGAGGTGAGCCAGCTGAAAGAAATGGCTTAAAACCAGCTAAAATAGCAACATAGCCATTTAAATCTAGGAAAGCACTTAAAATAGAGGAAAAAAAATAAAGCTCAAGAATTCCTCTAAAGGCCTTGCAAGCATCATGGTGCCTTCAGTCCCAAGTGGTTCATAGATCAGGTTAATGCAGAACAGCTTGTTAAACACATCAAAAACTGAACCACCCCTGACTCTGACAGTTAGAACTGGCTCAAAATGCTCATGTCTAATTATTTCTTAGCATATTCTATTCTCATTGTCTGGTCAGAGCCTATAATTGAAGCCAGTTGGAATTTCCCATTCATACTTGGTTCTCTTTTTGCCTTTTTTGGTCTGTTTATAGATGTGGACATCAGTTTTGGGGCTTTTGTGGGTAAAATGGGTCTGACTATTGGTAGAGCCAAAAACTACATATCCAAGCAGGTGTGAAGATCCAGGAGCTCATGCAGCCACACTAAAGAAAATGGGATCTACCCTGACTCCTGAGACCAGGAGCTCTCCTTGGGAGTGACTGGAGATTTCTTGAACAGCACCAGACGTGCTTAGAGGAAAGCAACATAAAACCTTTTTTTTCCAGGAACTTTCTGGAGGCTAGGACGACTTTCAATTACTCTATTTTTTTTAAAAAGTCACATCCACTCCCTTGCTAGAAAATTGGAAAATCTGCATGACAGGAAAGTGCCTATTTGAGGTTACCAGGACAGCACATCAGAGATGGTTTGAAGGGAAAGGGTGTGCCCCAGTGGAGAGAAATGTGTTACCACAAGCACTGCAAAAGAATCACAGAAGGGGAAGAACCATAAATAACATTCTATCATTCCTGAAATTTGGTCTGTGAAAAGAAATGCAGGGATTTAATAAGAAATCAATATTATACAGAAATTATTGTATAATCTCTGTGGTGAGCTCTGTGTGTGCAAACACACAAATTCATATGTGTTAAATGGTAAACTTTAATATCCGGATTCCTGGAAAAGACTAAAATAAAACCTTATAATCATAAATACGATCACAAACTTTGCAGAAGCAGCAAATAAAAAGCAGGTTTCTTCTTGTTAGCTCTGGTTTGTTATTTGGTGTTTCATTAAGAACTGTTCTTTCCACAAGCTGGAGCTGATCACTAATTATCCAGCTCAGCAACCACAGTTATGCCCTGAAACGTGAGCAACTGGGAATTTGCTGTCCTTCTCCATCTGCCAGGAAGGTCACCCATCTGAGAGCTCAAGGGATTTGTTCATTTATTTCCCTTAATTAAAAACTGTTCACCTCTAAATAACAAGACACCTTTCGAGGGTCTCAAGCTGAGCACCAAAAATCTTGAAATATTGAAGGTTGTTGGTCATTTAACAAAAATGCCTTTTGTCTTTGATTCATTTAATTATTTTGGTGGCAGTCTGAAAAATATGCTTGCATGGCCAGGAATTCAGCTTTCCAGTTTCTCCTGGGGCAGGATCCATGTCACCAACACTTCTGTGCCCAAAAATGCAGCATCTGAATTTGAGCTAAATTCCTTTTATAGTCAGGAACGTCACATGAATCTAAGCACCTAAATCAGGTTAATTTTGGGGGTTTTTTTTCCCCTCCCCATTAGCTTAGAGGAAGTTTACTGTAGTAATTGCAGAGATACATTATAAAAATTAAACATATTCAATTTTTAATAAGTAATCATTTCTACCTGACCAGGAAATCTAAGAAATAGTCACATGAGCCACGCAGTAGATTAAAATTCCAAAACCATATATTTGTAGGTAAAGGACTGTATTATTTGGATGAAAACAGCTCTGGTACCAGTTCCAACCCAGTTCTACAGAATTTAGCTGAATTATGCCACACTTCAGATGTGCAGTTAAACGAGGTGGACTCTAAATGAGAGTCAAAAGGAAAGAAAAAATATTTTTTTTCTTTCAAAGACAAGTTCCGTGTGCTGCCTGCTATGCATTGAAGAACACAGGCCACAAATCGATACACAAGAGCAAAAAACTCTGCAAAAGCTGCTAAAAGATGCTCTGGTCACACCACCACCACATTAAATAGCTGCCATTTAAAAATAAAACTAACTAAATGCTACAAATTCTTTCAGATCCCTGGCTATTAAAGTGTAGTAACATGAGAATATCTGTGCTTGTTGCTAATGTTAAGCAATGTAAAGCATTTGCGTGGAAGTTGTAGAAGGCTCTTAATGGGAATGAGCCGGAGGATTTAAATCCTGGGGCTATTTTTCACTGAATCCCCGTGAGCAGTGCTCCTGGGGAAGAGCTGAAAAGCACGTCTGTGATCAATGGTTTGACACAGAATTGTGCTGAAATGCAACAAGAGGTTGTTGCAGGGCTTGTGTACAACTCCTCACAGCCACAAAAGGGGGAAAAAAAAAAAAAAATCTTTGTTCAGTGGTTTCATGGCTGTTATGGGAGGAGAGATCCAGTCACCATGTGCAGGGACAATGGAGAGGGAGAGCCACAATCCCCAGACGTGTTAACACTGAGTTATTAATGGAAGAGCACATTGTTTAGTAAGTAAAGACTTGGGGGGGAAATTAATCCCTGTCATTTTCCTAAAGAGTCGAATATCTTCAGAAAGATGATGAATGACTTTAAGTGCCTTTAGGATCTTTGGAGGCCCATTTGTATTGTTTCCTAAAATTGCTCCTCCGAAAACGGAGGCCTCCAAAAGCACTGCCTGGAATATCTCGAGGTTTAGGTTTCACAGGAGGGGATGAAGGGAATCTCTAATTTTATCCCCTCTGTCTGGAAAAAAATATTCTTAAACCAATGGATTTGAAACAGGAGACCCACTTTTTTTTTTTTTTTTTTTTTTTGAATTATTACTTTATTTGATTTTGAATCTTGGATAGAAACAGTGAAGGAATGCCCTCAAGGGATGGACTTGCCCTTCTTAGGATGAGCAGTGATCACAATCCTAATTCATTAACAAAGGAGTCTGGAAATGTCTTAACCCAAACTATGAGACCGCCCAGAAAAATCCAGGATCAGTGTCAGCAGCAGATCCTTCCCTCTTGGCAAGTTCTGGCCTTGAGAACATGCATTTATATCAGAACAATGCAAATAAGCCCATTTTTCCTTACCACAGGAAGCAATACGAGGCTGAAGAAGCAGATCTTCCAGTTGATGGCCATCTTCTCTCTTAATTTTGCACAAGTTTTGCTCGTTAACACTGTGATTAGGGCTGGAGCACAAGCTCTCTGCAGATATTTTGGTAGAGGTCTTCACGTCAAGGCTCAGATCTCTGCAGCAAAAGAAGAAAATTATTATAAATATGGAAATCACAGAGAGAATGAAAAAGAAATGGACAGAAAACACAGAACCCAACACTTGAACTGTGAGTTGCACTTATTAGAGATCAACCAGGCTTTTGCAGATTTTAAAGATGGTCTTGGATATCTAATTTAAAGGCAAAGGACTTGTCTGTATGATCAGTAACTTGTGGCAAAGAAATACTGGAACAGGTTCTGTAGCTGCAAAGACCTAAATTGTACCCAGGGGAGAAGGAAGGGTGGATTATTTTGAACAAGAAAAAGGACCTGTCTGCTTCATCCCTGAAGTTATGATTCACCCTTCGTGATTTTCAGCAGTGTTTTAAAAGCAAAACTCTCTGGGGGCTTTTTAGGGGTCTGGTTCCCAAGATAGTTTGTCCAGGTAACAAAATCCATCACCAGACTTGTTAATAACCTGTTAATAACCTGAGAACTTGGCAGTAGAGGGGCAAAGGAACAAATTGTAGGCTAAAGATTGCACTGAATTGTAACAAATCAGGCTAAAGATTCATCCAGGGCATAATCAGGATTGACTTACATGGACAACAATGTCATCCATATCTGTGACTTCCAATGCTTGATCTCTGCCCAGAAATAATTGAGGAGTGGGGGGAAAGTGTTTTAAGATTTGGATTTATTTCTCATTATCCTACTTTGATTTGTAAAGGACTGATTTGTAAAAGAACTTTTAGAACCAAAGGACACAAGTTTTATACTGACTGCAACACACTGCCAGGACATCAGCATTTAGAAAAGAGAGAGTCGTTCAATTAAAAAACAAAACAGGAAATTTAATCTCTCTCTAAATTGTGGGAGAACAATGATTCATAAAATTCACTCTAAACTGATCTGTTTTCTTCCATCCTCACTTGATCAGTCACTCATGCTCTGTTCTGGCACTGAATTTAATTACTTAATTGTATTTCTGATGGTTTATCAAATAATGAGCAATTGATAAGATCTCTGCTGAGGAGGACAGCAAACATCCCTGGTGACATTCAGCTGTGAGGACTTGGAATTCCATTAACAGAGGCAAGACAAAACCAGACAGATCCATTAGCAGCCATTGGATCTGAAATTATTTCCTGATCATTTGCACTCCTGTGTGCAGCTCAGTCCAGAAAAGCCCGAGAGGAGAGTGGAGGTTGAATTCTATCCTTTCATTCTGTCGCTGAAACGCATCAGGAAATGATTAAATGCAGTGGAAGGGTGGGAGATGCCTGACTAAAAGATGGATAAACACAGATACCCTGGGGGAAAGTGGTGGCCTTTACAAGACACTCTTTTCACTTTAACCTGGAATTCCCTAGGTTTGAAAAGTGAAGGATGGGTGTTTTCTGTCTCATCTGAGTTTCAAAGGAGCTTCTAAAGAGACAAGAAGAACATCTGCAAACCATCTCATGGCTTTTCTCTCACGCATTGCAGGGAAAATAAAAGAATCTACTTCATTTTTTTCCTTCAAGGTAGTCATGGAAACCTGCACCAAATACTGGGCTGAGGCCTTCATGTCATCCACAGAGACTGGAGTGTTTATTAGGGAGTAAAAGGCACCAGAACTTCTGCCCTGGACCTGCAGAAGAACCTTTTATATTGCTTAGCTGTTCCTGGCATGTAAATTATACACACATTCAGAGCCCACCTATTACTAATTAAAGGCTACTTATCTCTGTTATCAATTAAAGCCCAGCTATCTCCCAGATAGGTACTATCAGCTATGTTATACTAGAAAAAGAAACTTTTTTTAAAAAATGCAGGCAATGCTGATAAAGCATGACCTTTCAGTAGTGAGAAAAAGAAATAAATATATCAATATTGGATTTGGAAGGGAAGTTTGAATGATCATATTTTCTTCTGATGCCACTGGTAGATAAATCCTGTAATTTCATTACTGATGCTTCATGTTGTTGTTTTATTTGCATCTGCCACTGTAATTAAAATTAGTGAAGTCAGAACAGCCAATAACAGAGGGGTTGCACCTTTCAGTTATGGATAAACAGTTCCTCAAAATAATCTTCAATTATCTCTGGTGAAACAGAAGGGCTGTTGAAGTGTCTGAGGATCTGAAAATCACCTAATAGTTGCTAAAATTGAATGGGTTTCAGGGGTTTATTTCAAGCACGGCTGAAATACAGGAAGAAATAAAAAGAAAAAGAACATTGTTTTGGTTAAATAATGACTTAAGAAAATAATTCCTCCCCTCTGAAGGTGAATTCATTTGTCCACTGGAAACACTTTCAGTGCCACAGCAGATTCTTTATGAAACTATCTGAGATGCTTCAAGGGCAGGTTGGAAAAGCTCTGGCAAAACTCGTTCTGCTGCAAGTGCCCATTTCTTTCTCCACTTAAAAAAGGACTCTGGAGGCTGGTGAGGACAATTCCTCTATGAGAAACCCACAAGTGTCAAGTGCACAATCTGATGTCACCAATGAACCAAACCACACAGCGAGACCTTTCCAGGTACGACGGGGCTGCTCCCTGGGAGGCATAAAAAATTAAATAAATCACTGCTCAAAAGGATAAAAAGTCACCATATCAAATAATGGGTAAAATTGTTATACAGCACCTCAGAGTGTACCCACTGGATGAATGAAATGGAGGATTTTTTTTGAATGAATAAAAAAGGATTTTTAGCGGCTTTCCGAGGTAGTTATGAGCTGTTATTGAGATCTCACCCAAGAGAAACCAGCTGATCTGCTGGGCTCCTTGTTGTGGTCCTCTGGGACGTATGCCAGTGGTTTGAAAGGAAACCAACACACTTTAAAGCTCACCCACAGTGGTTTAGACCAGTGATGATTGAATGGGAATTCATTACTTAATTCATTTCCCTTCCGTGTCCAGTCAGGGCCTCCCACCACATCCTCTCCCTGCCCCATGACCGAGCTGCTGCACAAGTGTGGAAATCTGAAAGCTTCTCACAACGTGAAGGAGAAACTGAGCTTCTGCAGACTGAATACACTTCAGGAAAGTCAACCACTCCATGCACAGTTATTCCAATACTTCTTAGAGACATTTCCCTATGAAGAACATTTCCCTATGAAGAACAAACATGGGTGGAGAATTACAGGGTGCAAAATACGTGAACAGGTAACCCATAATCATAAATCATAAAATCCTAGAATGGCTTGCTTTGGAAGGGACCTTAAAGATCACCTCAATCCAACCTCCTGCCATGGACAGGGACACCTTCCACTAGACCAGATTTCTGGCCTTGGACACCTACAGGGATTGTCAATCCACAGCTTCTCTGGGCAACCTGTTCCAGTGTCTCACCAGCCTCACAGTAAAGATTTCTTCCTAAAATCTAATCTCAATCTACCCCCTTCAATTTAAGGTCATTTTCCCTTGGACTTTCGCTACATGAAAAGTCCCTCTCCAGTCTTCTTTTAACCCCCTGTTAGGCACTGGAGGATGCCCTAAGGTCTCCCTGGAGCCTTCTCTTCTCCAGAATGAACAGTCCCAACTCTCAGCCTGAATTCACAGGAGAGGCGTTCCAGCCCTCTGACCAGCTTAGTGGCTCTCCTGAGGGCTGGACCACTTTTCATTATGCACCTGATATTTTTCTATTTTTAGGCTCTCAATATAAGGTGCAAAACCCATTGCATTTTATAATTCCCCTTCTGTAAGTTCCTAAATGTGGTACTCCAGCTACATCATTTATTTAAAAGGCATGGTGCCCCTTCCTCAGGTTCCCACTCACCAGCTATAAACAGAATTGGGAAATCAACCCCTTAGTGACCTAGGACACATCTCCTAATTTTAGAAACCCAGGAGATGCATCCTCACACATGAGCTCACTGTCAAGTCTCTTTTTATATCAACAGAGAGAAGCAGACGTGAAGAAAGCGTTTTGTCTGACCTATTTTAACCATCTACTTTAAACTTCCAGCTCGTCTCCCAGAGCATAAAGGAACTCTGAACAGCCAGCTTGTTTGTTGACACCTACATTATGGATATCTAAATCTGGAAAAAATAAACTCACTTCCAGTCTGAAATATATGGATCAGCAATTTGAAACCCAAAACAGCAAAGTTTGACCTACCACAAAGGATTAAGAAGGAATTTGATTGTTTAAGATGTCAATAAATTGATGCTGATATATTTAAGGCAACAGAAAAGCTAAAAGAAGATGTAACTGAACACGAGACAGCAAGAGCTCTGAAGTTTTCCATGGAAAGTGCTCCACAAAGAGAAATCCTATTAAGGCAAAGAAAAAGAGCATCATGATATTTTCACTATCTTAAATTGAGTAGTTATTATTTCTTGATGTTCGAATATTTTGGTTTGGTTTTGTCTACCTACTCTATAAATTTGCTGAAATTAAAGTTTCTTCATGGATCACAGCAGCTAAGGGTCTGACTCTGCTTTCTTTTACAAACCAAGAAGACTTTTATTCTCCCTTTAAGTACTTAACCTAGAAAGCCCCTCAAGTCCTTGTTCCCACTCACCAAGTCTGTTGTCAATGACAAAACAGGATTCAAAGGGCCATTACATCAGGAGGTCTAAGGGGTGGATTTTCAGAAAGGTTTTACTGCTACAAAGGACAAAACTCTTTTCAGCTGCACATGAATGTCTCGAGGGCCTCCGGCAGAAATCCCACACCTTCGCCTGAAAGAGCTGTCAACAAACAACATGGAATTTTTTCACAGGATGGTCCACAAGGATGGATGCAGGCTGTCCGTTGTTCTAACACATGAGCTGATGTGGGAATCAGAGGCTGAAAAATAGCCATTTATGACAGATACATTCAGGCAGACTCTGCTGGTACCCAGTGGTTTCATTGTGCAGGAAAATTGTTGCTTTAGAAAACAAAATTTAAAAGGGAGCTGATACAGCACTAAGAACAATTTTGCATGGATGTATTTGAAAGAAATACATTCAGCTGCTGCCTGGCTGAGGCATTTCGGTGTTAATGAATAACCAAGTCTGTTAGCAATACTTGGTAATAATCCTTTTACCTTCTGGAGGAATAGGCTTTTGATTTTTTTTTTCTTGCATAAACTCAGAAAACACCTGTGAATTCTATTAGAACTCCCTTTCTAAAAGTGAAGATAAAGGTGTGATTACGAAAGTAGCAAATGATAAACTGCAGATGCTGAGACTCCCATATGCAAATGAGAGCTTAGGTATCCAAATATTTCTACATGAAGTAGGATTATCATTTTCATTTATTTCCATGAGGACTTGTGTAGGAAATAAAGCAATGTGGTTTTGCAAGAATAACTGCTGAAGAGGATTCACAGAACTGGAGGCTGGAAGAACCTCTGGAGATTGTTTAGTCCAACTCCCCTGCTCAAAGCAGGGTCAGCTACAGCAGGTTTTTCAAAACACATTTTCAATCAGTTTCTGAATATCTTAAATGTTGAGACTCAACAACTTCCCTGATCAACCTACACTTGACTATTCTAAAAATAACAAAGTGTTATCTCACAGCTGAATTTCCTGTCTGTTTGTGCTTGTTGCCTCTTGTCAGCACAGAGAAGAGTCTGGGTCCATCTCCTTTGCACCCTCTCGTCAGGCACTTCCACACATTGATGAGATCCCCCCATATCTTCTCTTCTCCAGGCTGAACAGTCATAGGTCTCTCAGTGTCTTGTCATAATCCCTTAGTAATCCTTGTGGCTCCTCACAGAACCCAGTGTTCACGCTCTCAGCAGCCCAGCACTGAACCCAGCACTCCAGGACTGAGAGAGAGGAATTACCACCTCCCTTGACCTGCTGCCAAGGCACTTCCTCATGCAGCTGATGATGCCTTTGGATTTCATTGCTGCAAGGGCACTTTGCTGGCTCAGGATACGCTTTGTGTCCAGCCGGAGCTTTAGGTCCTTCTCTGTAGAACTTCTTCCCAGCAGCTGAGCCCCAGCCTCTCCTTGTGCATGGGATTATTCCTCTCCCAGTGCAGGACTTTGCATGTCTCTTTCTTCAGCATGATGAGTTTCCTTTCTGTGTATTTCTCAAGCCTGTCTGGTTCCCTCTGAGCAACAGCAGAATCAACCTCTTGGTCTATCAACCACTCCTCTTAAATCTGTGTAACCTTCAATCTTCTTGCAGGTGCACTCTGTCTCACCATCCTGGTCATCAGTGAAGGTGTTAAACAGCATTGCCACATCAAAAAGATCTTTATAGTTCAGCCCAGCCTACCCAGGCTCTCTCTACAGTCAGAGGAGATGTAGGTAACCTCAGGGAGCAATTTCTATATCCTAAAGCTTGATGTCTTAAGGTCAGGTTGGATGAGGATTGGAGGGACCTGGTCTAGTGGAAAGTGCCCCTGCCATGGCAGGATGGACTGGATCACTGTTAAAAGGTCCCTTCCAAGTCAAACCATTCTATGGCTCTATGACACTACGTCTGACTTTGGACAAAGTGAATTACTGCTTTGCAAGAGTCTTTTTTTTTTTTTTTTTTTTCAATTCTATTTTTCAGACTGATGAGGACAAACAAAGAAAATTCCATTCCCAAAGTTTAAGACACCAAAGCATTAGTGGCAAGCAAAACAGAGCCCTGACTTCCCTCTATGCTGCAGCCTTTTCTTACTTCCAATACTATCTTTATTCCTTTTATTAACACAGCCTGGTAACCTTCATGTATGTTTTACTTCAGCTGTCCCCAGTTACAATTTTGGTGGGGTGTTGGGATTTTTTTTGGGTTTTTTTGTTTGTTTTTTTTTGTTTGTTGGTTTTTTGTGGGTTTTTTGGGGTTTTTTGTTTTGTTTTGTTTTTTAATTTTATTATTCTCGTTTGAATGGTTTCAATTAAATTGAAATTCCCTGAAGATATAAGCATTATAATTTGTCCTTACAAATGTCCCAGTTTGATGAAGTCACCCCAAGACAACAAAGTACACTCCTTATCACTTCTGTATAACCCGACAGCTCTTGTATTTCCTAGTCCTCTAGTTTTTTAGACTTTTCCTAACATATAAAAAACCCCATCTAAAACTATTCTAAAACAGGTTTTAGTAAGTGTTGCTCAGCCAATTCAAGAAACTCATCCAAATTTACAGTGTCTGAAGATCTGATTAATTTCTTGATTATCTGCAAAACATAAAAAACTCTTTGAAAGTCCAAATATGCTAAAACCCATCCTTCATAGGTGAGGTCATAAAGTCCAGCCTTTCCTGAGCTCTGAAAGTTTATGCTTTTCTGGGACATAGTGTATAAAACTAAAAAAGACTTGATTTTCTTGAAACAAATTCCATTAAAAACCCCTGAATTTTGTAAATAAAAGAAATTCTCATGATGTAACAATTCTTCTTCATATTATGCTGCTTCATCAGTATGTATGATGAAACATTGAAGGTTAATGATATCTAAATTCTGGATATCTGAGTATTTTGACATTGTAACAACTTTGAATGTTTTTTTGGTGGAGCTGCTGCTTCAGGCTCTCTGAAAATTCAGGTGGACATGAGTGGATCATTCATCCAGAGGTCAAGATTTTGTAGCTTATCTTTGCAACAATAAAATATCAGCAGTGATAGACCCACGATAGCAGAGGCTGTGGAACACAATTCTTACCTCCCTGGGCACAGGATTGCTTTTCCTGGCAGGTCTCCCATATAACATCACCGATAAAATTCTTGCCTTGATTGGCATTATTTTCCCTATTGCATTATCCATCAGATTTATTGTGCCCATATGTTATTGATGTCTCCAGAAACTGGTGAAATGACAAAGCTTCTTAACTAAAGACTCTGTTGCAGGGAAATAATTGCTAACAACCACACATTCAGGCAGCATTAGGCAAAGCAAAAAAAAAAATTATGTGAGAAGATTCCCTTTTCACAGCAGATCAATTATCCTTTTCAAGCATCTGTGGTATATGTGACACTTCATTGCTAATATGAAATTAATACTGGGATCATAAAGGTAACGATGTGCTGCTCTCATTCCAGCAGGGCTTTAAGTGCTGCTTGGCGAGGGCTTTCAAAATTATTACTCCACAACCAGGAAAACGTATCCTGTACCTGGCATTTCAAAGCTTTGCAAGAGCTCCTTGATTAATTTGCTTTCCTTCACTGGTGGTCTGCGTTTCCTTCTCTGCTTGTAGGTGTAAATATTGTTTTTCATGGTCACATAGGAGGATGTAAGCGCTGTAACCTGTCCATCAACCTGTCCATCAGTCTCTGCCTTGAACCTGCTCAGCACACGTGGAGCAGACATCTCTCATAGACAGAGGAAAGAGTAAGAGCAGAAAACGCAGCTCTGGACCAGAGCTTTTTATTCCCATTGTCTCTGAGGATCTTCCCAAGGGCAGTACTTAGACCTTCAAACAAATTCCTTAACTCAAAATATTCTGTTTATCAGAGTGTGGTGCCACTCTTAACACCTTCAATTAGCCCTGTTGATGTGCTGAGCTGATTATCTTAAGATCAAACTGCCATTATGAAGCTACCATTGCTCCCCAGACCCGAGCCAGGCTCCGTGCAAGGCGCTTTCAAGCTGTAAGGAAATGCCAAGGGTATCCTTAACAAAACATTCCACTATTCATTTAGCCCAGGCAGACTCCAGAGGAGTGTTCCTGTAGCTGGTGATGGACCCAAGGGCAAGGCCCAGTTTCGGAGCTCCAGCAACAGCACAGCAAACTCTTATCACCTCCAGGAAACAAGTCTACCCTTCCTGTATGAGAACAGAACCAAAGTAATAAAATAGGCAATGAAAAGGAGTAATCTGTTGCTTTGGAAGGTGCTGAATACAATGAGCATTGGCCTGATGCCAAAGGAATAAATACGAGATGGTGTGAAGAAAACAGCCTGATACAACCTTGGTATTGAGAAAAGGGTGCTTGGGAGTGTGGAAAAATTGCCAAGTTGTTCAGAGAGGATGATCAAATGATCTTTCTTTGCCTCATTTGTACAATTCCTTGTCATTTTCCAGTGCAAAGTCAGAGGCGTTCTGAATACAAAAGCTTGCACTTCACTGAGCATTCTGAGCTGACAATCTGTGGTGATGGCCCAGATAACCATCCACACTCTTCCTCTGTGCTTCTAATCAACAATACTGAAAGCTTTCATGGGCCAAACTCCAGCCCATCTTGATAAAGAAGGGACAGATAAAATGGGTTTCCCAACTCCTCACTGGGTAGAGAAAAGATATCTCTACTTTTGTGATTCCTCAAGTGCATATTGTCAAGGAAATGTATCCCAGAACAGGCCTGGGATGACACTGAAAGATAAGGTTAAGACACTGCATGAGCACTAGCAAACAGCACACTTTTTTTCCCTCCACATTTCCTTTTGTCCTCCTTTCCTACTGCACTTCTGACAGCCTGAGCTCACCCAGCTGTGTCCCATATTGTGCTTAATAAACTCATTACATTTGGACATTATTAGGACCTTCCACAGCACGTGTTCTTGCAACCAGGGAAGGAATCCAAGGCACATAAATCTGACTGTCTAAAAGGGAACCATCTCTATCCACGCTGGCTTCTCTCAGCTGCCTCCACAGTGAATAGAAGACGAGTAATTCCCCTCAGCAGCACATGGCTTTGCCTTGTTCCCGGACAATGTGCTGCTCATCTTGGCAAACAAAAGGCTAATAAAGCAGAAAGTCAGCTTGATCAGCTCAGGAAAGCCTGTGTGGAGTAGGCACAGCCCGAGAACAGCAGAAGTGTCAAAAAAAGGAGGAAGAAAAGCGATTGAAATCAAAGTCAGTGTTGGGACAAGAAGTTAAGCTAGGAATTGAAAGAAAGCTTTGGACCATCAGCAGAATAAAGCCCTAGAAGTGCCTTCCAGAGAGAGGAGGAAAATAAAAATAAAACTTAGAATTTTGAGAGAACTCCATATAATGTGTATATTTTGTAAACCAATTTCTCTGACACGTGGATCACTGCAGTGTGAATAGATACAGGTTCCCAACCACATGGCTCTGATTCAGAGCTGGATCCCATCTTTCGCTTTAAAGCCTGGAGTAAACTCATGTCTCTGCAATGAGGAAAACTTTGATGAGGAAAAATGCATCCCTGCAAGTGTTTCAAGGGTGTATGGATACGGCACTTGAGGACAGGGTGTAGTGATGAATCTGGTGATGCTGAGTTAATGATTGGACTCGATGATCTTGGAGGTCTTTTCCAACCTAAAAGATTCTGTGATTCTAAAAGCTCCTACTCACGCAAAAGGCAGTCTTGGTCTGACACAGAAAGAAATGAGTCTGGAGAAAATATTGTCTAGAGAAATGAGTCTAGAGAAAAGAAACTAGAGAAATCTTTCTTTCTTTCTTTCTTTCTTTCTTTCTTTCTTTCTTTCTTTCTTTCTTTCTTTCTTTCTTTCTTTCTTTCCTTTCCTTTCCTTTCCTTTCCTTTCCTTTCCTTTTCTTTCCCTTCCTTTCTTTCTTTTTGTCTTTTTCTTTCTTTCTTCCTTTCTTCCTTCTCTCCTTCCTTCCTTCCCTCCTTCCTTCCTTCCTACCTTCCTTCTCTCTTTCCCTTTCTCTCTTTTTCTTTTGTTCTTTCTTTCGTTCTTTCTTTTGCTCTTTCTTCCTTTCTTTCTTCCTTTCTTTCCTTCCTTCCTTTTTTCCTTTCTTTCTCATTCTCACTCTTGCTCTCTCGCTCTCTTTCTTCCAGCAGGTTTCAAAGGCCTTTGTCCTGTCTCATGAAGCAAGGACACACCAGAAGACATCGTTGAGAATGTTGCAGACAATCCCAACCCTGTCAGCCCCTTCTCTTATCTCTGGATAGTTTGCTTTATGAAAAATCTGGAACTCCTAAAAACTTGTACTCTTGCAAAATAATTCCACACTACAAAACTGAATTCCCAAGCTACGGTTCAGAGCACTGATGATGTCTTAGCTGAGGTCATATTTTGGGGTGCCCAGAGCCTTAAAAGGGTGTGAATAGACTACTTACAGCAGTTAAGCCTAACAAAATCTAGAAAATGCAAACATTCAGCTTAATTCACTATTATGATGAATAAAGTAGCTCTACCACTTCTAGAAAAAAAAAAAAAAAGGCAAATATAAATGAACGGAAGTGATTAATTCCCATGGAATCATCTTTTCAGCCAGTGATTAAGACTATCTCTATATTCACCTTCATGATCTGCCCATGGAATTCCATATGAGAGTTGTAGAAGATGAGCTGGCCCCATGGTGCTCTATAAGGTCACAGATTATGGCCCTAAGAGAATACCTGGGAAGGTCAGAACAATGCAGGACCAAAACTTTCATATAAACACACACAGACCTAGACATACAAGTACATGCAGAATTAGTTGGCCAATAAATGATGTGTTCTCTTATTTTATCAATTCTAGAGGTGTCAAAAAAACCCCAAAAGAAACCCATCAAAACACAACTAGAAGAGACCAGTTGTACTCAGTGTAGGATTGTTTTTACTTCTGTCAAATTCCAAGCTACTACAGCAACAATCTTATCTACAGATCCTGTGTGAACAGGAGACAATGGAAACTAAAAAACCAGGTAATTTTCCTCTCTTGGATGTGTCTGTTGAAGTGAAAGCTGGAAATCCTGATTATAGATATTAAGCTGTCTGATGATGTTTATAAATTGACAGGATGGTCATCGGATCAGACGCAACCCAACTCGCTATGATTCACGTTTTCCTTTAGGAGTCATGTGGAACTGGAATATCCCTTGTGGCCCGGAAAACAATCAAAATGCTATTCCTCTCCACTGGATAGCTTTGTCATTTTATCGTCATGCATCCCAGTAAAACCCAGGATATAAGCACGTAAATCCAATCAAGCCGAAATCCCCTCTTCTCCAACGTGCCCACTGCACAGTTTGAAATAAGTTGACTCATGTCTCAAAGACACAGTGAAATGCCTCTCTCCCCATGGGGGGGCCCTTCAGAGCCCTGAGTGAGAGTTAACTCATTAAAATGTGTACCTCTAAACCCAAGATAATTTCCACAGGTTCCTCGTATAGTCCCTGAGATGTAATCAGCACATCCCATAGAGTTCACAGCACACGTTAGATCATCCTAAATTATGTATTTCAAAGCAACAGATCAATTATGTCCTATTTCTCCCTATTTTCTATCAGGAGGAAGGGAGGGAAAGATTTGAGACACAGCGTTAAAAGATCCAGTCCAAACATTAAAAGTTGCCAAAGCTACACTCAGCTGATGAGTAGCATCTCACAGTGGGCAGCAAATTAAGGTCAAATAATGTGAAGTGTTTAGCAACAGTTTTTCTCTTGCTGCTCCAACCTCCTCCCTTTACTTCCCTCACATCAGATCAAGCGTAAACTCTGTTCAGGTCTTCATTTGCGCTCGCTTTGAGTTTAATATGCAATTTAAGCTCAGCTGAAATGACACTGAAAAAACGTGATCATCATGTGCCTTTCAAGAACTTTGGGGATGAAACTTTGACCCTTCAGAAACTCTTTAGGACAGAGGATTTTGGCCCAAGTTATCACAATTTCACCATAGTGTATAATTCATCAGTTCTACTTTATTCCCCTATTTCCTTGGATGCTCTGTGGAGAAGGTTTCTTGTAAACTCTGGAAATGACTACAAGAACACTGCTGTGGGCAGGCACAGCTTCCCAGGCTGGTTTCTCATGGAAACACAGCATCTGCCCATCCTGGTCAGCATTTGATAAAAACTTCTGAAAACAACTGGAACATCTCCTGATACCCAATCTAAAGAAAAGCAACCTAAGAAAGAGAAAGCGTTATTGATCTCCAGCACTGGGAGATCCACTTCAGCAGCCTCCAAAGGATGCAATTGATTAAGACAAGAAATCCAGCTGTCCCAAAGTCCTCATTTCTGCAGGCTGCATTATTGATGACCCCCATGGCTGCAGATGGCACAGAGTTACATTCAAGTGGCTCTTCTTGGGCTTCCTCATCCAAATAGAGGCTTAAAGAGAGGATTAAAGGTAGACAAGAAAATAAAGGAGAAATCATCAATAGTACGTGACAGGCAGCTGGTAAAACCTAGGGCAAATTTAATGGTTTATCTGTGCTTTGGCTGACCTTGGAAACAACCTTGTGTTTAAACATGGAAGCAATCCTAGGAACTAGTTACTGGTGGCACAGAATAACTCAGAGTTATCTTCACATCGTTTTCTGGCTCAGGCCAGTCTGATGAACTGGTATCTCAAAGTCTTTTGTTGTTGTTACCTGGGAACATATTCTGCACCAAAGACCAGCTTTTAATTGGAGGCACCACCCAAAAAAAAAAAACAACAAAACACCACCCGAAACAAACAAACCAACAAATGAAAAAAAAAAAAAAAACACCAAAAAAGCCCAATAAAAAACCCAAACCCCCACAAAAATCCCACCCCAAAAAAACCAAACCCCAACCAAATCTTCCACATGCAGTAGAAAAGGTGAATCTGCATTTTATGGTATTTCCTCCCTCATATCCCAGAGTTCACTTCTGTCCCTGGAGTTTGTTGCCAGCTGCAGTAAATGAGGCATGGGATGAGTTTGTATGTTTTTCTGAAACAAGTAACTCACTGGGGAGACCAGGGTAGGGACACAGAAAGGAAAGGAAGAGAATGATCTTCTCTCAGCAAATAAAACTAAATTTGTGATAACCTGGAGTCAGCACAGCGGGAGGCTGTTTGGGACAAGCAGAATAAATGTTGGGCTGGAATCTGGATAGGATGGTGCACAGAGGACTCTCCAGGGCACAGCTTGGCTGCCATTAGACGTGCCCAGAGAACGGGGTATTTTATTGAAGATTGTTTTATTCAGAAACAGCCATGAAATGAAAACGCTGTGTGAGGCAGAGAAAAATTTTTCCAATGATATTTTGCACATTTTGGGTGTGTGCAGGTCTCCCACTTAGATGAAACCAAAATGTTGTGGCATGGATTTAGATGTCCTTTGGATTGTTTAATTCCATCCAGCACTGCTTGACTCTGATCACTAAATCCTCCTTGATGGACAATAATCACAGGTTTTTCAGAAATAATTCTGGCTGATGTTCTACAAAGGGGTGGTGGTATTCTGTGTTATTTTCAAGTCAGCAGTGAAAATAATAACAGTTTTTCAAACAAAATAATGTAGGAGAACATGAAAACAACTCTTCCAAAAAGCAAAACAAACTAATAAAAAAATCCCAAACCAGGACATTAGGACTTACAGGTCATAAATAACCAGGTGAATAAAACCTCATAATTATTCAGTGACAATCATCCAGCTCCTGTGCAAAAGGCTGTGATTAGCATCTCTCTAAAATGGAAATTAATGTGGTTTTCTTTTTCTCCTGCCTTATTAATGCATTTTCCAAAGCAAACCAAACGCCCCAGTTTGCCCCCACATGTAGAGGCCTCGTCAAGGCAATCTTCATCTCTGAAGACAAAAGGAGCAACTTCTGCAGAGTGCCTCGAGTGAGAAAGGAGGACATTGAGTACTTCGCATCTAGGTAGCCTCAGTATTACAGATACACACAGGATTAATTTAGCCCTGAGTACCACCTGCACCTCCTGTGATCACCAACATAAGGAATAACACCAAAGTCTCATTTTACTCTTTCACAGTGTTTTTCCTTTCAACTATTTTTGAGTTGATAGTGTTTGTTTGCGTTAGCTGAGAGGTAATTGAAATTTCTTTGTGAGATGATGTGAATTCTTTCCTTCTGCTGACCCTCTGTAGGAATGAGGTGTTCACCACTGGGTACAAATCCCATAGGAGTGCTTCAAACACCTCAAGGAGGCTGTGGATATCCCTGTCCCCTGGTCTGGACGTGCTGTAAAGGACATTACCCTCAGTCAGCCTAGAAACACCAATCCATGCTGCGCTGCCCACATTGAGCTCCTTGTAGGATCATTGCCTGACCCAATTTACTCCAGGTGAATTGGGTTAAATATGGGGTTGATTTAGATTGGATATTAGGAAGAAATTCTTTACTCAGAGGGTGGTGGGGCCCTGGCACAAGGGTGCTCAGAGAAGCTGTGGCTGCCCCTGGATCCCTGGAAGTGTCCAAGGCCAGGTTGGATGGAGCTTGGAGCAACCTGGGATAGTGGGAGGTGTCCCTGCCCATGGCAGGGGATTGGAACAAAATGATCTTTAAGGTCCTTTCCAACCCAAAATGTTCTGTGATTCTACGATTTTGTGATTCTATGAAAAAAATAAAGCTTTGCCAAGCAAGGTCAGTGCGATACAATCAGGTCAGGGAATTCTCCTCAGCAGCTCAGGAGCGAGATTCAAGAGGTGATGATGAGATGGTGGAGCTGGCTGGACATGCTGGTGTCTTCAGAGAGCTGCAGGAATCCAAAACCACTTCATGGACTTCACACTTCAAAACTCATGGACCCAAGGCCTTCCTATGATCTTGTAGGGGTTTTTTTTTCCTTTTTCCTGTATGTGCTGCTCCTTACTCTTGATGTTCATGATTTTAACTCTCAAACGGCAGGTTCATTTTGCCATTCTTGACCGAACAGGTGAAGCTGGGTCTTAGCAATGCATATTTTCTAATTTTCTGACTGGAAACATTTTCCAGTAATAAAATATGCACTAAATTCTCCTGCTCTTTAATTTGCCATTTAATCGATGTGTTCGCATCATGCTCAGTAAATGGTGCATTGCCAGTTTAATTTGTTCAACTCTTGTTGTGCTACTTGTTTTCACCCCTCCTTACTTCCCCCCTCCCCGGTACATAACCAACATATCATTTTGCATCCCATGTGGGATTTCTCTGCTTTAACCCAGTAAATCTTTTAATTCCTAATTTGGTATTCTGCTCTAATAGATTCACCCATGAAAGAGCTCGGAAGGCTGGAGCTAAGAAAAATCACTTTCATTTTCCCTGATACTATCGAGTGGTTTAATGTAAAATACACATGCAGTGCACAGTTTGTGATCTCAGATTTTATCATCCACGCGTTGCAGAGCTGAGTCAAACCTGATCAGGTTTTTGATGAAGGGATAAAGATTCAAGTCTAGGCTAGAACCACTTAATAATGGTGAGATATTGAAAAAAAAGTAGTTACATAACAGCAAGGAACAGTTCATGAGAGAGACTGAAATTTGGCTCTGAAGCACTGGTGTGAAATGTGGACATCAGCACAAGTCGTCCAGAAGCAGGACTTAGAACTTAATTAACCTTGTTGCTTCGTTATTAGGGATCTCCATTTAAACTAATGATCCAAATTAAAGTGTTAAAATAGCAAATGGACAATCTATATTTAATCATAAATGCTATTTCTGTTTGTCTTTTACATTTTTAGCTCTTTTCCCCCCACCCTGAGAAAGTTTGATGATAACTGAGTTGGGAGACAGAGTTTAGAAATTCTTTTTTATAACTGCTGAAGGTATTCCAGGAATATTTTAACTGGATATATATTTTAATTTCTATTTTTGATATTGATTTTTCCATACTGGACCATGCCATATGGTTCATTCTGATTTAGTTTCTAGCAATTCATAATTTAATCAAAAATTACTGTCTAAGAACTGAACAGAAATTAAAAGCACATTTGAAAATGCACACACACGATGTTTTAAGCCTCCATGCCCTGACTGAGAAAGGGAAAATAAAGTTGCTCATGATATTGAATTTTATTTCAAATTACATGATGCCCTGAACAAAGAAAGTATCATGTGGTGTTAGTGAATTGACTGCACTGTTCCTGGACAGAGAGTTCTTCCCAGTTAATTATTAGCATTTAAATTATAAGTAGAGATATTTTAATCTCTTTCTGCTGTTAATAAAAAGAGCCTGACACCTCCATGGCATGAATCATATTTTGACTTCAGTCACTCTTTGGTCTCTTTGGTTAAAGATGAAGCCTGTACCGACTGCCCTCCTAATTCAGACATAATAGAGTTTGCACTTTTTTTTTCCATATTCTACCTCGGTTTCACAACACATTGTGACCTATAAAGGTTCTTCCAGCCTCCAAATTGTGTATTTTCCTGATGATTTCAGTCAGCCTTGTTTTCTTGGAAATCAAAACTAAATTCCTGTGAGCGTTCTCAAGGTCGTTAACTGCCAGGATGGAGAGTGGTTGTTCACCCTACATGGTTTCTTCAGGAAAGACTGAAAAATTGGTCTTATTGCTACAACAGTCCCATTTTTTAGCTAATTCCAGGTCATTCCCTTGCAAGGACGTCCCATCCCTGGAAGTATCCAAAGGCCAGGTTGGACAGGGCTTGGAGCACCCTGGGATAGTGGAAGGTGTCCCTGCCCATGACAGGGGGTTGGAATGACATGAACTTTAGGTCTCTTTCAACCCAAACTATTCTGGGATTCTATGATTTCTTCCCCCCCACTCCCCCCAAATCAGGTGGCAAATTTCTTTTCAAAATTTGCTGTGAATCGTGACAAATATGGTGGTTGACGACTTTTGTCAAGATCTGTCTCTTAAACGCGTTGGGTTTTTTTCCATTTCCCTTCCTTAATTTTTCCTTTTACAAGCCTGATTTTGGGGGTTAGTGAGTCCCTTCCATGGCAGTGGGACTGGCTTTAAGGAGTGTCCACCCTCCATGCCCCACAGCACTGATGTCACAGGGATAACCTCCCAACTTGCTACCATTTACTGGACACATTAAAAGTCCTGCAAGATCTGTTCCTTCAGCTCCCACTGTGTTTGTGGATTTAAAAATGCCAACAGTTTTAAGACAAATCCCTGCGATAAACAAAAATTCTGATATGCCAACGTGAGCTACAAAAGAGAAAAGAAAGACAACCCACTAAAAAGCAATCCTTCTGAAGAGAAGTGCCAGTTGTACTCTGACTTCTGAACATCTCTAAAGCACTAAAAACAGACATGAAGAAAATGCGCTAAAATTGCTCTTGTTGTTATTGTCACTAAGGAAACAACTTCCCAGGAATCTGCAAGTTGAGTATACAGGCTCTTTGATGTGCAGCCAACTCTCTCTTCCAGCACACCTCCCAATTCTCTGGCAAATCAGGTCTGTCCACCAAGGGAGATCTCTCCTGCCCTGTCTCAGCTGAGTCCTCACTTCACACAGGGTTTGAATTCTGATGCTCCAGAAAAGCCATAATCCAGACCTGGCACAAAACTTGATATCAAAACAGAGTCATGACAAAACAGAGGGATTTTGCCTTAAGATACTTCTGCAATCCAACAGCACTGCCAGGAGAGCTAGAATAGCACAGGAGCTGGGGAATGTGGGAGGCACAAGGCAGAATATTTTCTGTCTGTTCATTTGTGGTGTTTTTTTCAGCCACACTTCACACACACCCCCCACACAGTGATTGAGATTTGTGCTGGGTTTGAAGTGAGGCAAACGGGTTTGCAGAAATGGTTTAACCTCTTCAGCCCTTCAAGCAGAGCAGCCATCTGCACACTGCCTGTTGGGAATGATGTATGAGATCGGATCATCTCTGATTCGAGCCCAGGCATCGTAAAGAAGAATCTTAGTTGACCTGCAAACCCATTCAGCATGCCATGCAAATTATTTATCATTCATTTAATAATAATATAATGATGGTTTAGTGACCAAATTCCAGGAGTTCAGGATGTTCCCTAGTGATGTTTACTTTCCCAGCATCAGCACAGCCAATGTTTTCCAGAGTTGTAGAGTCCCTCATATCCCAAAAAGCTTGATAACATATTCTGCTGAAATACATTCAAACGGGAGCACGCAGAGCAGATATCCCCTGTCACCAGTTCTGCTGCAGACTAAGGAGAAAATAGTGGCTAAATTAATTGAAAAGAGACAGCACAGAACAGGCAGCAACTGAGGAACAGAATTATTTTTTTAATTACTGGGGACTAAGCCAAGGCTTAAAGAAAATTGGTTAAATAGAATACGTGCAAAGATTCCAATATAAAATCATTTCAGAGCACTCGAACTATGAAAATACTTTCTTGTTACCATGGACAGGTGTCCACGTCAGATCTGACTTCCCAAGACTCCTTGGGGGACTAATGTCCTTTTACACATGGACCAGAACATGTCTTTGTAGACAAGTTTATTGCTAGTGAGCCCTTAGCTCCTTGGAGTCTCCAGTCTTCTTTTTCCCTTCTCCTTGTGTAAAAGGCAAATCTGGCTCTCTGTAACTCTCCTTTCTGAGGTTTCTATGTAGACCAAAAATGCTTAAAAGGTCTAGAAACAAAGCTGTTTTGTCCAAGTAAACAGCTGGACCACAGTGAATCCATCTGTCAATGGCAACAAGTTCATAACCACAGAGCAATCCCCTACCAGGGTAAAAACCTCTCTGTGCAGCCAGCAAGGAGCCTTTGCTTTTATGTTAAACTCATCCCCACCTTTGGATCAGAAGTGATCTCTCATCTACCTGTTTGTGAGGACGAAGGAGCTCAAGGAGTAGCCAACAACCACCAGTGGTGGTTTCATAGCAAGGGCAAGAAAATGGCTTTAATATTGTAACTACATCATGAAATCCATCAGGTTTGGAACCTTCCTTGGCCTTGAAGTCAAATAATGGCTTTGTCATCACTCTTACTCACTCTGCCAAACTGCTTCACCACCAGCTGGAACAGCCTCATCCCAACTGCCTGTGAAAACACTCTGGGCCATGACGTTTGCAACTCCTATTTGCCTTCATTTGTTAAATACCTTATTTAGATATTGCATAGAGAGTTTGGATATCAGATTCTCCCAGGTTACTGCAGATTCTTGCTGTTTCCCTCCCATCAGAGCCCTGTAAATGATTATCTGCCTTCCTCACCATTTCCAGTCTCATTGGTATTCATGCCAGTGCTGTCAAGCAAACGCACCTCTGCTGAAGAGATCTTAATGAAAACAGTTTCCCCTCATCTAGGGAGATCCATTTCACCTCGAAAAGACAATAGAAATTTCTGTCACTGTGCATCATGGAGATAAAAAGGCACAAATGCAAAACCCAAGCAATTGAAAAATGTTTGACGACGACTCTGTGCCTGTCTGAGCACACAAGAACTCTGACGTGAGTTTTCCTCAGATAATTCCTTAACTACCAATTTAGGATAATGACAGCAACACTTTTAAGAAACCCTTTGGGAGAAGAGTAGTAAGTATTCACTTTTAAATTCTATAAACTTTAGAAGGAAATATTTTGATTTTTTTTTTTTCACTTTAAATCTATTAACCCTATGTTCCATCCTTGACATGGAAAGCCTTTGTTTTGTAAATCCATAAGGGGAACTACAAGAGGGTTTTACAAATCAAAGTGGATTTTCCTCCAGTAGCTTCAGACGTATACTTTGTGGATGTTTATAGATAACCAAGTCATCCCAGACTCCTGTAATGGACAGTAGGGGGGGAAAAAGCTATTACGGGGCACAAGACGTCTGATTTATATAAAATTTTTACTTCAGGAAAAAAGAAATTAATTAAACTTCATATTCTTATGCTCCTTAGATATATTGCTGAAATTCATATCTATGTAGATGTGATGGAGAGAGTCTATTAAAAAGAGCATGTAGTGCTAGGACAACAGTAGGTTTATGTGGGGTTTCAAAGAAGAAATTGTACCCTCTGAGGTTGATGAGGTGCTGGAACAGGTTTCCCTGAGAAGCTGTGGATGCCACATGCCTGGAAGTGTCCGAGGCCAGGATGGATGGGGCTTGGAGCAACCTGGGATAGTGGAAGGTGTCCCTGCTCATGGATTCGGTTGGAATGAGATGATCTTCAAGGTCCCTTCCAACCCAGGCCATTCTATGATTCCACGACAATGATATATTGTAGAAATTTATTCAAAATGTAGCTCTCCAGGTGTCTTTTGCTGGGTGCTGTGATTTTGCAGTGGAATTTCATTGCTACTGGAGCAACGTGTTGAATAAATCCCCAAATGAACAAAGAAGTTTCAACACATAGAATGATTTGTCTAAATGATTTATTTTAAAAGAATTCAA
Source organism: Eulacestoma nigropectus (assembly GCA_013397775.1). Classification (NCBI taxonomy): domain Eukaryota; kingdom Metazoa; phylum Chordata; class Aves; order Passeriformes; genus Eulacestoma; species Eulacestoma nigropectus. The sequence continues at coordinate 1,303,936 of VZTE01003410.1, read as the reverse complement.
AGAATGTTGGTAAAATATTTGCTAAGAGACATATTAAGAACTTGGGGTCATGTCTCGTTTATCCCATGGTATTGTTGAAAGGCCAAGTTGCAACAAGCAGGACGAAAATATCTGACAAACTTTTCAGCATTGCTGACATTAATAACACGGGTTCCTTCCCTGAGCCCATTGCACAACATCGTGCAGGAGCTCTTCCAAAGCTGCTCACAGGAAACTCAGAGGGGATAACTCAAAACAACAGGTGGAGAAAGGCGTAGCTCACACTGTGCTCCTCCTGCTTTGTGTTGTAATTCATGGGTCACTGAAGGCAGCAGTCTGCTGAGAGGCAATAAAGTATGGGATAGTACAGAACATTTTGTAAAACCAGGATTGAAAATACAGAGCTGCCAGCCATGGAGCTCATGGTGATGTTGGCCGAAGTCATGGTAAGACAGCCTGAATCCCAACTGGACAAAGAGGGAACACAGAAAAAAGGGAGTAGAGAATGACATCAGCACAGAAGGGAGGAATGTGAATTTTTTTTACTCTTTTGCACATTTGATCATTACATGGACTGGCAAATCACTGTGGTTCATTTTGGTGAGAGTTGAGGAGTTTACACCTCTTTCTTAGACATGAGAACTTTGTTGAAGGCTAAGTCCAGCTTCAGATGATCTCACTACTACCTGCCCCATTTAGAGCACATTGGTACTTTTTTCTCTCTTCATGTCCCCTTACATCACTCATTTTTCTCAGCCTTTTTCAACTTAGAGGAGAAAACATTACCACAAAAGTTAGTACAATGTTTAGAAGTGCTGAAAATAAAAGCAGGAGAATGTTGGGACAACACCCTGATCTACGCTGCTCCAGCAGCAAAGTCTTTATATGCATTTTGAGGAAAGATGGAAATTATTACTTTCCTCAATAAGTAAAGAAATTATTGTAGATTATTGTCTTCTTTACTCAGAGGATGGTGGGGCACTGGAACAGTCTGCTCAGAGAAGTTGTGGATTCCCCTTCTCTGGAAGTGTCCAAGGCCAGGTTGGACGGGGCTTGGAGCAACCTGAGATAGTGGAAGGTGACCCTGTCCATGGCAGGGGGTGGGACTAGATGGGCTTTGAGGTCCCTTCCAGCCCAAACCATTCTATGATTCTCTGATTCTATGTTGAGGGCAGTTGCAGAGATGTGAAAGAACAAGGCAGGCTCAGCCATCCTCAAGTCTGTCTTCATTATCTTTGCCATTCCTGATAAAAATGCACTAAAATGATAAATACAGGTCTTGCTTTCTGGTCTGATCTTCTGCCTGTTGCAGGTTAAATACAAACACAGAGGCACTAAAGGTCGTGATTTTTCAGTCACACAGAAACAGTAGCACATTGCAGGGATGCATTTTGGAAATGGCAAGGACATGGCACGAGTACAGAAAAATTTGGCATGTTGAAACCAGCCCGTGAATCAGAAGCTGTAATATTTTGGGTCAAAGCTCTCAGAGCTGATTTATAAAACGCCAGTTTGAACATGCTGCTGAAGAGAGCAATATGGATTATCTTGGCCATGCACTCAGACATGCCTGCAAATCCTTTCCAGTCTGGCCAGGCTACATGGAATGGGGAGATCTGTTAACTTTTCTTTTTTCAGATCATCATATCTGGCTTACCTGGCTCTTCCACAGCACTCACTGCCCACTATTCCCCCATAGCTAATGGAGGTAAAAAGGATGTCCAATCCAATAAATTTTAGAAACCTAATTTAGGATCAAAAGAATTGAAATCTGTTTCATTGTTGTAAAGATAACATTTAACAAACACCATTTAGTTCCACCCTATGTGTATCTGCACACATAAAAATGTTGTATTTTAGAGCAAGCAGTTATAAAAGAGAAAAGGAAATTATATAAAATTATATAAGATTGCCAGAAAATTCAGACAACCCCTGGTTTTAACAAAAGCATTTTTAAACTTCGACATTTCGGTGAATGACATTCATTATGGAATAGTCTGTCAGTTCATTAAGCAGAATATCAGGTTAGAGCTTCTCCAGTCAGTGAAGAAATGAACTGCATGTTAATGTTCAGGTGAACTTCCTTCTCACCTCTTTAGAAAATAACTGTGTGTTCCAAATTGTCTGATCTAAGTGATCCGGTTGAGCTATCATGTTGCTGGTTTCATACCCATATTTTTCATGACATTTCACACACTAAACTACTTCTGCCTGTGAACGGATTTGGCAAAGGGTCACACCCATGGTACTGCATAATGTAGTGCACATGAAAATATGCATAATCTATTTATTGAGCTCTGCCTCAGAAGCTCTTTGGGAATAACAGAGTAACTAAATTATGTCCTTGCTCTAATTCAGTAGGGACAGTGGGAAGGAAAGCAAGAGGTCTATGTAATCTACCAGGAGGAAAAAAAATTAAATCAAGACCTTGTCAAAAGGGAGACTTTTAGTTTGGAGAAGACATTTTTATTTCTGCTAGGAAAATGTAAGGCTTATTTTTCCAGATGGATCCTGGAAAGTTAGAAAAACATTTTTCTTTCAGGGAGAGTTTAATCAGAGGTTTTTCACGCTGATGCACATAAAGCTCCCCGGAACATCTGGAAGATGCTGGGTCTATCAGAAGAATATTAAAGCCTGGTGCTTTGAAGAGTTTTGCTCTAAAAAGGCCATGTTTTGCTTTAATCACCCTGGACCCACCTCTGTGCTTTCTGGAGACCGAAAACACACCAGAAAAATGAAAGCAGACAAAAGCCACACAAACCTTCACCAAAGGAAGTGTGTAGTTGACGTTGTTCATTCCAAACAGGAGAGTTCGGAGAAACTGAAATAATCAGGTAGTAAAGCCAACAACACTTCGGAACCTGGACAGAAAGGTCTTTTCTCTTTAACAATACCAAACTCCACAGAACCTACATCTCAAGGAAGTTGGGAAAAGGAGTCGCAAGGAAAAATTCCAGACTGGAGCTGGTGAATCCCAAACATTCAAGGAATTCAGAAGTTCTCTCTCTCCCTAGAAGGAGAGAGCAATCTGGGCAACAAAAGCTAGGAGCTGTTAGTGGTAGTTGAATCTGGAAAAAGTCAAATTTAGTCTTGAGGTTGTCTCATGAAAAAAATGATTCCAGGAATTATTTGGAGCTAAACAGCTACACCTGCAATGTAGCAATTTTTTTTTTTTTTTTTTGTGCCTCAGTATCCTAACTGTGATCCCAAGACAGAAACACAAAAAGGTATTTTAAAGCCCTGCATGAGAGTATATGAAAATCAACCAATTCTTTGTGTGTCTGGTAAGAGCACTGAGGCCAAGATTTGATCAGTCTCATTCTACACCATCAGGAGGGGTCAGAAAGCCAGGACAGGACTCAGACAGCAGATGAAACCATCTCGGTGGTATTTATTGAAGACTTTTTAGGCTAAAGAGCTACAGAGCTCAGTCTATAGTAGATAACTGTGTTTATCCACATTGACTGGGCACTGGCCAGAGGCCAGAATCAGTAGCTGAAACGCTGGTGTTTGGTGCACCAACACCCCAGGGTATTTAACCTGCCCTCACAAAGAGGGGAAATGATGTGCTGTAGATAAACACCACACTGACAAATCCCTAATGGATGTTAGATATCCCAGGGGATCTCAAATGACACTTAACACCTCTGTTTAAGTGGCTGAATCATGTCCTAAATCTCCTTTTATTGTAACAGCAGTTTCTGCACTCAGATACAGGCAGACACTTCAAAACCCACACCCGGCTTGGGTGTCTTGATCTGTGAGCTGAATCCTGTTTTGGGTCAGCATCATAAAAATTGTCTAAGCTAAAGGGACCTGCAAGTTCCATACAGAGGAGAGGGAATGAGCTGAACACCAGAGATGAAAATCTGTCAGGGATACACTTGCTGGAGGGACCAAAAAGGGCTGTGATGTGATTTTCTTCCCCTTTTCTGAATGAAACTCAGACTTTGGTAGCCTGTGAAGGCTCTTTTCCATGACTATCATTGCTATGTCCAGCTGTGGAACAAATAACAAGCCAGAGAACAAAAAGCTGGAGAATACAGAGCAGCATCCAGAGGCTTGAATGATGCAGAGGAGCAACTTCCACATGGCTAATATTGGCTTTCCACTCTGCTCCCTCCCTGCAGCCACCAAGAACTATTCTCTAATGAAGTTCGTTCCAGCTGTTCGCCCACTGTACGTCATCATCTCGGCTCACAAACTCATTCAGCAGCACAAAAACCCCATCCAGGCTGTCAAAAGCCACGAAACCCGAATGAATGAGTGTGGCTTGTGCCATGCAAGGCTCCAGTGACAGCTGTGACACATTCGCAGCCTTAGTCATGAAGAGCTCAAGCATCTGCGGTATTTCGGATGCTCTCTCATCTCCTCTGCTTCTTAAGTTAGAGCACAAAACTCCTGGAAGGAATCCAGAGATCCAGCTCTCTAAAACACAGGAAATGAGTAACTTCACTAACTTTAACTTGGGTCTTTAAATAATGCACTTGTGCTGGCTTCTTTGTAGAATTTGTTTCTAGGCCAAGAGAGAAAGTTCTGTTGTGTGTCCAAAATCTTAGATACAAATTAAGCCCAAGCTCATATTTGGCTTTTGATACTAATTGCATCAATTTAAGAATGCAGATGCATGTAAAATTTCATTATTACAAATGTTTTGCTTTAAAAGGAAATGCTTTTTACTCATGACCATAACCATGCCATTTTATGTTTTTGCTAGAAATAAAAAGCACCTTCTCTAAACCTACTTCAAAAACGTGACAGTCAGAGCAGAGGCAGAAATGTTCTGATTTAATAAAGTCTTTCTATTCCAGGAAAAGGAATTTGGACTTAGGGATATCTTAGCTATTTTAAACTCCCTTTCCAAATACAGATAATTTATTTCTGCTGTGGAGAAATGTACCTCTTATTGCTACAACTTTAACTCCAGTCTATATATCAATGTGTTCTGTTCATGCTTTTATTTTTTTGCATTATTTGGTTTTCAGTAAATAATTTTAAAGGCCATAGTGAAGGAAGAAGGTGTTAGTTAAATCTGTTTATCAGTGGACTTCGTTAGCTTAGGACGGAGGGTGAAAGCATTAAAATAAAAAAGCACTGAGCTACTGATATATGGCAAAAAGCTGGCTTTTAGGTCACCTAGTTCTGAGCACAAGGGCTCCCAGCTGGTCAAAATGTATTTCACAAGGTGCCAACCCTGAGCTAATGAGGTCTGGTCAGCATTCATCTCCAGCTCCGTGCAACTTCCAGTGCAGCCATTCCCATCCAGGGCAGAGCAGATGAATTTGGAGCTTTGCACAGCTCCTGCCTGGCTCGGAGAACACGCAGTGATGCCTTGGGTGGCTACCTAGAAACAGAGACCAGGCAGGAGTGAGGGAATAAAGGTGGATATTTATTTGAAAGGCCTTCAAAGGTGCACCCTGGGGAGCCAAAGGCCACATCCAAGCTGGACCCCAAGATGGACCCCGAGTCACGAGTTCTTCACACTTTGATAGGTTTGGTTCATTTGCATATCAGCATCAATTCGCCAATTAAAACTTTAGCTAATGATGGAATTTCTTCGATTTCTGCACCTCTCCAGAGGCCCTGGTTTACACCTTTTGGGCCCAGGACAGCCTGAGTGTCCTTGAACAAGGAGCTCGGAGAGGCTTTGTTGGGTCTGTCTGGCATGAGAGAGCAGCAGCCAACAGGCTCCAAGGAACTCCAGAGTCCCACACTGAGCAGTGCAGGATTTAAAAATATAAAAGCCAGAACCTAAGGCATCAGCAGAGCCATCTTGTGTGTGTCTGCAGGAAATCATGTCGCTGTCCTAGATGCATCCCTGTGCTGATGTATCCACAAAATCACATCCGAGCTTCAGCTGGCAAATCCCTCTGAGTAACTGGACAGAAGAAGAAAGTGTTGATACACTAAGGAAGCCTATCAGGTTTAAAAAATCAGTGAATAATTAAGAAACAACAACAACAGAAAGATAACTAAGTAGGATATTGTCTGGGACATGTGGCATGGGTTCTTCAGCAGCTGCATCTGCCCTTCATGGAATAAAGGGAAGATGTGGGTGAGGAAGATGTGGGGTCCACCACAGCAGTCTTGGTTTTTTCATGAAACTTGGGCTTTTCATAAAACTTTCCACCTATCAAAATTTGTGAGCTACCAAAATATCACCAGCCTTCCCCTCCAAAGAAAGACGGGAGCAAGAGAGGAATTTCACTTCCCAGGGATGCCTCTGAGATACCATGGAAGGCTCCCTCTGGCTGGTTGTGGATGTGTATCTGAGTCAGCTGCTTCAAGGACCTCCACAGGGTGATTCATCTGACCCACTCCAGGATGGGATGACCCACTCTCCTCACTCCTATTACAGGGAATTAAGGTGATTGGCTTGGATGTGAGAATTCAGTTTTCAGATGCTTCCAGAGAGTATCTGAGCGTCATCCAGGCAGCCAAACACTTCCGAGTGAGAAAGCCTTCCCTCCGCATGAAATGAACAATAGTTGAGCCAGGGGATCCTTTGGGGACAAGTTTCCTCTTGAGAATGAGTGAATTTATACATCCTCTTCTCCTCAGAGATGGACCTAATGATACATCTGCTCCCTAGAAACCAGGAACTTGACTCAGTCACATTTCCCTTCAATACATTTTTTTTTTTTTCTTAAGAATCCTCACAGAAACAGATTGGACAATGCACTGTCCCTTGCAGGGACAGAAAGTAGCAAAACTCGCCTCATTCTGAGCAACAAATGAATAAGAGTTAAAAATCCAGGCTATTAACCCACCACACAGATTAAAACATCTTTTCCTGCCCTAACCCTCAGCTCCATTCAGCAAACCAACAAATCACAGATAACAGACCATAATTATTCTTCCATTTGCAGCTCTCGAGCAATCGTGACCCAACCATCTCTAATGGGGTGCAAAAGCCACTGTGATTGAGGCATATTTCTGGAGAAATGCCTCAAACTGGATGGACAAACCTGCAAACAGACCTGGGAAATGTTTAATGTATGTTCAGTAAGGAGCTCTTAGACATCAATATTCCCAATGTGGTATAAAATAAATTATTATTATTGCTATTGCCATAACTATCACTAAGAAGAATTTGACCATATACATCTTAATCCCCTTTTCTCTCAGTTTTAGAGTGAATTATGAATTGCAGTAACAAAAACTAGAAGTATTGAGTTATTTGTTGGGTATTTTGGTGCTTGTTTTCATATGGGTTTTTTTAACAGTGGCATTAAGCAGAGGTTTTTCCACCTTTTAAAACTTTTTTTTAAAAAACTATGGCAACTAAATATATGAAAGTAGTTTCAGATCATAGCTCTCTATCAAGGAGTAAAATATGACACCTGAATGAGCAAGGATGAGACTGTCAGGGTGTCTCCAGGGCAGATAAACTGAAGAATTTGTATTCAACAGCAGCCTGGAACCAGAGCAGCAAACGAGAGTCCCCTGCAGGACCCTTTCCAAGGGAATATCCCCAGGCACAACAGCCACATTGGCTTTAAATGCTCTCTGTGGCGATGTTTCCACCTTTTCTTTAGGAGATGGAATGGTTTAGCTTGTCCTAAGAAGTTCAACCCTGAAATTATTAATCCAGAGATGGGCTTGCAGGGGGACACAATCACTGAGCTGCAGTGAGTTACATAAACAAGGCTTGAACAACTCAGGGAGTTTTATACTCATTCCTAGTTTGCCTTGTGCAGATAAAAGAGCAAACCTAAGAAGACAGATAAGAAATGGAGAGAGCAAAAGGTGGTCAGAGGATAAAACACCAGCAAAGCAATGGGGTGAGGGGTGGACATTCTGCCTTGAAGCTTCTGAAAAAAATCTGCCTTTTTTCCCATATATTTATGCCCACTCAATCACGATCCAAACAGCGTTTCAGCAGCCACAACAGACACAGGAATTCTAGTACTTGTAGTGTTGTGGAAAATTACCAAACACCTTTCTGTATGCAAAGCATTCCTTAAGAACAGAACAAGTTCAGCACCAAGGGAACTGGGAAAGTCTCCTCAGGGATACTCTGAACCGCCTGTTTCAGTGGTGCCACAGCTCACCCTGACGAGACAGTGCCAGCAAAGATGACTTCTGAGCTGCGGATAGCAAAAAAGAGAGAGTTCCTCAGTGCTGCATTGACATCCCTTTCAGCAGAGCTGTTCCACTTCTGTCCTGATGTGGAAAATTCACTCCAAAATCCTGTTGACTGCAGTGTGTGCCGAAGCACAGATGGTATGGGATTGGCTGGATGTGAAAGGAGCAGAGGAAATGGAAACAAGCAAACACAAGCCAACAAAAAAATTCACTTCATTGACTTAAAGGTTGCGGCTGCACTCCCTGGGCCAAGGAAAGGGGTGAAATAAAATTCAGTATCTCCACCGACTTCCGTATCCTCAGATCGCTTTTCCTCTCCTGGGAACGGTGGCAAATAAGCAATTTCTCTGTTAAATCAGGACTAACTGCCAGACCTGATATTTCTGCATGTTTCTGCACCAGATATGAGATGCAGCATGATCCTGCCCTGAGTTCACTTTTTTCTCAGTGCTTCTTAACTCAGATACTCCGGTTTCATTAAAAGATAATCCGAGCTAATTTAGGAATTAGACTGTTTGTACTAAGTGTGCTCAGAAGGAAGGAAAGGCAAACAAAATCTGCTACATTGGAATGAATCAGCTCGGGGACACGGGGCTCAACTTAGCAAAGGCACAGGCACATATGGAACTCAACCCCAGGAAAAAAATATCTCCAGGATGCCGTCTCAGTCAGCCAAACGAGGAGAGACGTGATGAACGAAGGTCTGACTGTGCTCAGCAGCGCAGCCCACAAGCTCAGACATCTCAGGTTTTCTCTGCCTGGTAGCATCCCACAGCAGAGCTCCTGCCTCCGTGTTTGTGAGCCTCACAGACACCGACAGCAGCAGGTCTGGGCAGCTCCGTGAGGCTGTGGCACCAGCGTGCCAACAGCAGACATCTCAAACCCACAGGGAGGAAGGAGCCCTCCGGTTTCCTGCAGGGACCCCAAAGGATGATGGAAGGCTAAAGCCAAGGAGCAATCTCAAAGCCTGTTTAAAGAGCAATAAGTGTATTTATCACACAAAAAAGCCCCCCGTGACCTTGAAGGCTGTGCAGTGCCCATGGTTGTCCTCCCAGCCATTCACACGCCTCTGGTTGGAGAGAACAAAACAGCAGAAATCTTCCACTCCGCGATGTCTGAGCTAAATGGCCGGGACAAAATCACATCAATCGGAGCTGTCCTGAATGACAGCAAAGCAGCAACCCTTGCCCTCAGCACGTGGAAACAGGTGGGAATAAAGGTGGAAGACCACAACCCAGACACAAGCAGACACATCAACTTTAATCCAACTCCCCTTATCGCCCTCACCAGCATTCCTTAATCAGTCACCGAACCGGAGCAGCGTTGCCTTACCCATCCTATAGGACAACTTCTTCCAAGCCAGCTCCAGGGTGTTTGGCATCAGCCAGAGATGCTTGTATAACACCTTCTTTCTCTGCAGCTACACAGGAGCACTTTCAGGAGTTTGGCTCTGTGGTATCACTAACCTTCACTAATCAAACATTCCCTTGGATTAGCCACGGAAGCGTCTCCCTGCTGTACCTGACCAGTGCTGCATAGGCTGAGCAGAGGAGTGAGGGGGCTGTGCACCCAAATAACAGCAAGTGCAAATCTATTTGTTGTTTTTTGACTCCAACAGATTAAATTAAAAAAAAATCCAACAAGCTGCTTCAGCTACATATTGCTGTACCAGTCCACCATTTGCACTGTAATTAACACGCACCAGACGGATGGTAATTGATAATTCCCTGGGAAAGAATCACGTCACTTTGCTGCCTTATTCACTTTAGTTAAGATTTTCTTCTTATTATAGCTACCTCCAGTAGTGTTAGTCCAATACATCCTCCAAGCTAAAGGCCAGATTCTGTTTACCTGCAGATCAGATGCAGAAGAAATCCACTTCCAGGGAGTTCTTCCAGATCTGCTGCTGTGTAAGTGGGATGATCGTGCAGCCATAAACACCAGCATGCCACTAATCAAATCTCCCTTTTTTTCCCGTGCATTTCCCAGTTCTGCACAGCAAGCTGCATGATTGCATTCTGTTTCTCCCCCTGGCTGTAAACTCCTGAGATTCCAGCACATACCTGAGAGCTGCACATCCTAAATTCAGAGCACAGCGGAAAAGAGCCTGTCCTGTGTGCCACCCCCCTGACTGGAGATGTGCTCTGCATGAAGATGGTATTATTAGAACCAGCTGTTCAAACACTGATAAGGAGAAGTGCCCAGAGGCACGCGAGCAGAGGTCAAAGGCACACTAACCGCAGCTTTTCCCTGCTACCCCACAGTGAAAACAAGCGACTCCTGCTGCGCTGCTTGAAGGGTGAATCAGAGTTTCTGCGGCAGGTGAAGATGCAGAGCTGCATCGGGAGCCTTGAGCTCGGAAATGCCGACAGCAGCGGCGGGGCTGTTAGCAATCAGGTTTTATTTACCAGCCATATTGTGTTAAAACAGGACGTGATTCCCATACCGAGCGCCTTAACCTGTCACCGCCAGCAAGGGGAGATTGATTTGTTTGCAAAGAACCAAATCCATCTGGAGGACGCATCCTCCGAGCCTGCCGAAGGCAGGAAGCCCGCATGCAATCCCCCCCTAAAGAAGTATTCCCAGGACCTGGGGACGCCGGGGGACGAGCCGGTAAATCAATGTCCCTCGCAGAGGAGCCGCCGGTTCCTTTCCCTCGCCGGCTGCGGCAGCGCCGCTGTGGCATCCCCGGGCTCGGGGGATGGGGCTGCCCCGGGAGGAGCGGGGGGAGGCCGGGGAAGGACTCACCATTGCAGCAGGGCTCGTCCCGGCGCTGGAGATGCCGCATCCCCGCGGGGGGACAGTGGCCGCGGGGGGACAGTGGCCGCGGGGAGCCGGTCCGGCCCCGCTGCCCGCGCTGGCTCCGAGCGGCCGCGGCCGCGCTCGCCCCGGCCGGAGGAGGGGTCGGCGCCTCCGAAGGGAATCCAAATTCCTCCTCCCTCGTCTGCCGGTCATGTCCAGGCTGCCTTTGCTCAGGGGATGGGCCAGCTCCTGGCCGTGAAGGAATTTGCCATCGCTAAATCAAAAAAAATTTAAAAAAAAACCAAAAAAACCAAACCTTAACAACAACAACAACAACAAAAAAATAAAAACCAAGAAGGGAGGCGGGATATTTTAAAACTTTTTTTTTTTCCCTTTCTAATTTTTGTTTTCTTTTTCTTTTTTTAGGGAGGGTTGTCGGTGCTCGGGGCGGGGCGGGGGACCAGAGGGGTGCTCGGGCTGGCTGAGATGCTGTGCCGGGGTGAGATGCTCCGGTGCGCTCGCCCCTGCCTCTGCCTGTGTGTGATTCTCATACCCAGACAATGCTCTGCAAAGAGAGCTGGTCCTGCGGAGAAATGCAAACACCTCCTCCCCCGAGTGCCTGAGCAAAGGGAAAGCGATACGGAACCAATAGCTTCTCTTTGGCTGCTCTCATTAATATGGAGGAGGAAAAGAAACCAATGAGGAGGAGCGGGAGGAGGGATTTATTCAAATCAAATTTCTTAAATCGAACACCCCTTTCCCCTCTTTTTTTTTCCCCCTTCTCCCACCTCCCCCAGTTTTGCCTTCACTCTGTCACCTTAGCCCCGTTTCTGCTGTCCCAGAAATTTTTATTTCCTATTTCATTACTGTGACAAGGTCAGCAGCACACGGAGATGGGAAGGAGGATGGCATCGCTGCTGGGAGGGAGAGGGGGCTGTGAGAGGGAGGATGAAGGAAGCCAATTTCTCCCGGACCTGCAGAGTTGATTGCAAAGACAAGCGATAAAGTAGCTGGAGTTGTCACGGAGGGGAACTGAGGGGGAGCAGAGCAAGAATTCCAGCTGGAAGCAGCATTTTGCAGATGGTATTTGCAGATGGGCAGGTGGCCTGTGCCCAGGCTGAGCCCTCTGAGCTCGGGGAAAGGATTCTCTCCCCTCCCACAGCAGATGCACACCCAGGGGGGGAAGTGACTGCACAGGAACAGCAGCACCCGCACTGCCCTGCATTGCCGCAGAGCTACCCAGCGACGGCATCCCTGGAACAGCAGCGCAGGAGAAGCACCTGTTGCTGGAAAACCAGCGGAGGGGAGCTGTAGGGAGGGCTGAGATGGCTGCGGAGAGGGGAAGGGGTGTCCAGCTGGTTCCTTGTCCAGTACCTGCAGAAGAGCAGGGTGGCACAAGTCCCCTGCACAAAAGCATCCAGGCACTGCTCCCTTGTGCACAGTGCTCGAGGGGAGGCTCTCCAGAGCTGGGCAATGACCACTAAAGGAGCCTGAGCACCCACAGCGGGCCCAGAGGGGTCCTCTGCCAGAATTTCCCATGGGGACGCTTGGCCCCACGCTGATGTTGCTGCTGTTAACCACGCTGCTCTCAGGCCCCACAGATCCATGTCAAGAATTTGAGGTGCTGGATGCCCACATCCTTACCCAAATTCTGCGACCTGCTGGAAGAGCAGCTGCCTGCTAATGAGTTTCTTCTAATTACCCTGAAATTCCATGACACTTGCATACCTACTACTACTCTTCCTGCTGTGGAAGCCCTTTCCTCTGCTTATCTTTTCATAGGATCACAGAATCATTAAGGTTGGGAAAGACCTCCAAGATCATTGATCCCAACCTTTGACCAAACATCCCCTTGTCAACTGAACAGAGCCACATCCAGTCATTCCCTGGAGACCTCCAGGGAAGGAGAGTCCACTGTTTCTCTGGGCAGCTCCTTCCAGCGCTTGACCATCCTTTCAGTGAAGAAATTCTTCCTGGTATCCCACCTCGACCTCCCCTGGCACAGCTTGAGGCCATTTCCTCCTGTCCAGGGGCTTGTTGCCAAGGAGAAGAGATCGACCTCCACCTGGCTATAACCTCCTGTCAGGGGGTTGTAGAGAGGGATAAGGTCTCTCCCGAGCCTCCTCTTCTCCAGGTTTTTACCCCTTCCCCTTCATTTTCCCCAACTCCCATCTTCAATTTCCCATAGCACATGAATTAATTCCAGACCCTCCTTGCCTTCACCCTAATTCCTTTAAACAAAGGAGAGAAAAAAAGGCAATTTTGCCACAAAATCAGCTAAATCCATTACCTGTCCAGCATGAAAAGCCCTGTCCCAGTTGCTGTACTGCCCCTGTGGCTCTGAGCCCACACGCAGGAGCCCGGGGGGCACAGGCCCACAGCAGAAGCAGCAGCCCAGCCAGCCCTGCTCCAGTCCCTTGGCACAGTCACAGCCCCATGGCTGCACAGATGCCTCCTCTGGAGAAAACCTTGTACAGACACGCTGTGAATGCACTCAGCTCTGGTTTTGTTCCAGCACCACGGAGCAGACTAAAGAATCAACCAGAACTTTCAAAGCTTTCCTTTGGATGTTTTCCTCCAGGTCTGCTGTCTTCTCTGGTCACGTCTCACAGCTCTTGGTAACTTTACTAGATGAGAGAAGAAAGAAAACAAATTAAAGGTTATAGAATCATAGAATGATTGATGTTGGAAGGGACTTTAAAGATCACCACATTCTAACCCCTGCCATGGGCAGGACACCTTCCACTATCCCAGGTTGCCCCAAGCCCCATCCAACCTGGCCTTGGACACTTCCAGGGATCCAGGAGCAGCCACAGCTTCTCTGGGCATCCTGTGCCAGGGCCTCACCACCTTCACTGTAAAAAATTTCTTCCTAATATCCCATCTAACCCTGCCCTCTGCCAGTTTAAAGCCATTTCCCTTTGTCCCTGTTGTTTTCCAAAGCCCTTCTCCAGCTCTCCTGGAGACACCTTAGGCACTGGCAGGGACTCTGAGGTCTCCCTGAAGCCTTCTCTTCTCCAGGTGAATATCCCCAGCTGTCCCAACCTGTTTCCAAAGCAGAGGAGCTCCAGCCCTTTGATCAAATTTGTGGCCTCCCCCGGACTCTCTTCACAGGTCCATGTCCTCCTTATGTTGGAGATCCCAGAGCTGGACACAGCACTCCAGGTGAGGATTCACCAGAGCAGAGTGGAGGGACACAATCACCTCCCTCAACTTGCTGCCCAACTTCTTTTGATGCAGCCAGGGCACGATTGACTTCCTGGGCTGGGAGTACTCAGTGTTGGGTCCTGTCCAGCCTCTCATCCAGCAACACCCCCAAGTCCTTCTTGCCAGGGCTGCTCTCCATCTATTCCCTGCCTGACCTGCATTTGTGCTTGGAATCATCCCAACCCAGGTGCAGCACCTTGAACTGGGCCTTGTTGCACTCCAAGAGGTTTGCACAGACCCACCTCTCCAGCCTGCCTAGGCCCCTTTGGATCCATCCCTTCCGTCCAGTGTGTCCACCACACCACCAGCTCAGTGTCACTGGCAAAATTCTTGAGGATGCACTCAATAATGAAGGGCATTAGAGGAATCAGGACAAAAAAAACTCCACAGCAAAATGTTTGTTGTTGCCACAAAAAAGCATCTATGTTCACTCTGTAGACTTAAAGCACCTCTTTCCTCGCTCCAAAAACCCACAAGAAAATAAAAAAACAAAACCCTTTCTGTGTTCTCTCAAAACTTCCAGAATTTATGGCAGTCCTACCTCAAAAGCCCCACAGTGAGATGTTGCCTTAGCTTGCTAAGCATGGAAGAAGACTCCCAGGTGTTCAATTATTATGTGCTGATCCAACATCTGCTCCCTATCTTTCCCAGGAGAAGGGCAGTGGGCCAAGAGAATCATCTAGTGGCCCATATCCAGAAGCACTTGGATTGCCTTAGATGATCTCAGCTGATGTTCGTATCAGGTTTCCTACTGAAGTAGTGAAGAGAGGCTGTCCAAGAACTTTGTTCCCCAAAGAAGTCCATTTTTATGAGCATAAAAACAATTAAGCCACTTCCAGGCAAAAGGTGTTTTATTAATATCCTGAGCAGTCTATTAAATAGGTCTTTGTTATATAAGTGTGTGTAGAGCACAATAACCATTCTCTTGGCTGGTGTGAGGCACTGAGGGGGGCAGGAGGAGGCTTCCTGAGGGCAAACTGTGAATTCCTACTGATCTATCCATCCATCCATCCATCCATCCATCCATCCATCCATCCATCCATCGATCCATCCGTCCTCCTACACAGGTGAGCTGGTTGAGGGAATATTTGCTGAGACTGGGTTAACGGTATTTTATTAGAAGGTCCTTGCCCTTTTATTTTGACACCTGAGGTGTGACTTAATGCACTGGACAACTGGCCAAGCACCTTTGCCTTCGTTTTAAGTTCAGGTGTTATCAGTGCAGCCACTGGAATATGGGGCACGATCCACCCCAGCCCAAGGAGATACTGAAGGCAGCTCCAAGGACCTGTGTCTTAAACGTGCCTGTTTCTCCCCACTCTAGACCTGTAAGGGTTAATGAGATGAATCTCTCTTTCACCATCAGGTTTGACAAGCCTGAAATATTGAGGCTCACCCACGTGGCTTGTTCTGCTCTGCTGGACAAGAACTGCCCCCAGACAGAGCCACAGCCTCCCACCCACACTGAGATCCCTCCTGCCAGGCCTGACTGGCCTGCAGGTCCTCTGGTGTGATGGTCAAACTGTGCTGGGCATCCAAAGGACAGCCAGAGGAAAGGAAAGTTCTTTTGTGCAGTGTGAGGTCGAAAAATACCTCGTGGCAGGTGGGACCCTCTGGTCCCCATATTCCTCAGTCACTCCCCACCAACCAGAAGATTCCCAACAGTCAGAAAGAGACAGTTCCTGGTTCCTGAGGACAAGATGTGGTGGGAGTATGATGCAGACAGTGCAGTCATTTGTTCCCTGTTTAGCTGTGTAAATGAGCTGCACTGTTTGAAGATGTTTCTGCTCGTAGAACTGTGTCCACAGCCAGGGGCATGCAGTATCCTAAATCCCTCACCTGCTATGGTCCACTGGGACATTCCTGGTGTGTAGACAAAGCTCTGCACCGCTGTGTTAAAAGGCAGTAACTCAAACCATGAACCTGAAGAGCAGCAGGTATCCTGCTGTGTGACTGCTTTGACCTCTTAGTAAATATAGAGTAGGTTATCTCACAGACTTGTGCACCTCAGGATGCTGGAAGGTGTCAGAGCAACCACCAGTGAGAGCTGAGGTGCTGGAAATTCCATCCCAGCTGAATGGATGGGAGGCTGTTGAACAAAATATCCTCAAAGGGAATTTATTTGAAACAAACCCTTTGATTCCTGTATCCAGTCATGCATCTCCTGCAGCTCCTCTGGGAATGTTTTAGATACACAAAATCTACTAACACAGTGAATAGCTCAGGTGCAAGGCTCCAGTCTCCCACTGCTCTTGAAGTCAAGGGTACAGTCACCAATTAATTCAGAATTCTTTTCCCTACCTGACCTACCTCCTCTTTCATACTCCAGCTCCCCTTGGCACAAGGAGAGAATTTGTTCTTTCCTCTTCTCAGGTAAATAAGCTAAAGATGCCTTTTGACAACCCCTTGTGATTCATGATCAGCTGTTTAAAGAAATTACATCGTGTGAATCATCCTTCCAATGGAAGTTACATCCCCACTGGAGGGAGTCAGCAGAAGGGAACATGTGTGAGCTTCTCTGAGAGAGTAAAAACAGGCAAAGTAGTGATGAACAAGACACAACAGGAGATCACCATGGGAATTATGCCTGTGGAATTGCTCTAGATAAGGAGCCTTCGACTTTCAGTGAAGACCACTGAGACAGAAAGTGGTGTGAACATATAAAAATGGTATTGAGAAGGTAAATAAGGGAAATAATGTCCACTCTCCTCCCTAATGGAAGGATGGAAAGATGCCAAAAAGGAAAAAAAGTCAGGGAGGCCTGGTTCAGAACAACAAAAAAGACTTAAACTAAAAATGTGACATGACCTGACAGATGCTAGAAGCTTCCAGGGATTCAAAGCTACTCCATGGAGGAAAAGTCCATAAAGGCAATTAAATATCATGAGACCACTTCTGGCCCTGAAAGTTTCTGAAACACTTTTCAGTAGATGCTGGGATATAATTTAGGGCACTTCTGTGTTAATGCTTGCCCCTTGCTAATATTCTCTGTGGGACCTTGCTAGATTTGCTGATTTCTGGTCTAACTCAGTGCAGACATTCTTACATTTCCTGTTGTCACACCTTGTCACCCACCAGCACCCCCAAGTCCTTCTCCACAGGTCTGCTCCCAATCCATTCTCCTGCCAGCCTGTATTGATACCAGGAGTTGCCTCAAACGCATGCAGAACCTTACACTTGGCCTCGCTGGACCTCATGAGGTCCACGTGTGTCACTTCTGGAGCTTGCCTGGGTCCCTCTGGATGGCCTCATCCTTCAGGAATGTCACTGCAGCCTCAGCTTGGTGCCAGCTGCAAATTAGCTGGGGCTGTGCTCAGTGCCACTGTCTCTGTCACTAATGAAGATTTTCATCAGTGCTGACCCCAATACAGACCCCCGGGGGGACACCACTGATGTCCATTAGAACATTGAGCCACTGACCACAACCCTCTGGATGTGACCATCCAGCCAATTCCTTATCCACTGAGCAGCCCACTCATCAAATCCACCACTTTCTAATTTAGAGGGAAGGTTGTTGGGGGGAAGATGTGTCAAAGGCTTTACAGAATTGCAGACAAATGACATCTGTAGCCCTCCCCTTGTCCAGTGATGGAGTCACCTCATCAGAGAAGGCCTCCGGGCTGGTCAGCCAGGATGTGCCTTTGGCAAAGCCGTGCTGATGGTCCTGAATCACTTCCCTATCCTCCAGGAGCCTCAGCACATCTTCCAGGAGGAGCTGTTCCGTGATCTTCTCAGGCACAGAGGTGAGGCTGACACGTCAGGAGTTCCCAGGGTTCTCCTTTCTACCATTTTTTAAAAATGCTTGCAAGTTTCCCATTTTCGCTTCACCGGACTGCCATATAAATATATAATTTACAGAAATGCATTTTACAAATATACCTTTAAATACATGTTATGTAATTTATTATATAAATTTCTATTTCGATCTGCACAAAAAGCTGCAGCATTCTGGCAGTTCTGCTTATAACTCCTCTATGTAGCCAAGATTCATCCTACCACTTTAGAGGTTTAGATGGATTAATTTTCTAGATTTCTGTGTCCTATGTCCTCTGTTTCTGGGGATAGAGCCCTCCTGTGACCACCAGGGGACTTCAGAAACATCTGGGACTTTCTCTCCTTCCGAAACCTGGATAAAACTGGAATTGGAAGGGAGACCAATAATGTTTACGCTGTGTTTCCATACTTGGCACTCACTGACGGAATTGTATATTATTATCTGACAGCACCTCTTTATCAGGAGGAAAAGACATGCAAAGTCTCCAAGAGCACAAAAAGGTTCTTTATGTCTGACAGAAAATAAATCTGACGAGGAGAACTTCCAGTTCCATGGGAGTGTGGAAGGAGTCTGCTGTTCAAACTGCACTTTAAGCCCCGGCTGGGGCTCTGGATTTTGTCATGATGAGCCTGTGAACCTCCTGTTGTCATATCTGAAGGGATATTCAAGTTTCGTGGAAGACACCAGCTATTCCCACAGTGGAGGTGAGAGCCAGCCTGGGATTTCTCTTCAGTTGCTTTGCTCCTGGAAGTCCAGTTCTCCATCCATTCACATCCAAGAACAAACAGTCACGGCTGAATGAAGTTTTCTGCCTTCTAGAAGTCATGGAATCGTTAAGGTTGGAAAAGACCTTCAAAATCACCAATCACAATTACCAACCTAACACCACCACCGTGTTCTCCACTAAACCATGTCCTCAATTGCCAATCCACATCATTTTTGAACAATTCCAGGCATGGTGACTCCACCACTTTTCTGGGAAGTCTGTAGGAATACAGAGAAGAGGATGGACTGGGTGTTGGCAGCACTGGCCAGAAATGGAAAGCAGCAACAGAGTGCTGAGAAGCTCTCAGGGACAAGCTCTGAGCTGTCACTTATGTCCCTGTAAGGGTCAGCAGGAGGTTTGGAAGAGAAAATGGAAATTTCCAGTGAAATATTTTTGTCTTCTCCTTGTCTTATTTTGTTTGTTGAGGGGTGGTGGTTGCAGGAGGAGTGGTGAGATAACACAATGAGAGGCTTGTGCTTAAGTAGCACTAGAAGTCAATGATTTGGTCAGGAATATTTTCAATTTCCCAAACAGATATTTAATTTAAAAAGCCCCAAATTCAACAACATATTTTTTATTTCTCAAAACAGAATTTCAAACACATCTTTTTCACTAAAAGAGTTACTACATAGATTTATTTCTTGACCAAAGTTTTTGACACTCTGTAGAAAGAATTGGGAAAAGCAGCATTAAAATAACATGGAGTATAAATCTGTGCCTTCTCTCATAATCCAAATATCAATAACTGGTGATCTTCACCAAAGATTAATTGATAACTCTGTCTTAATTCCCACCTACAGCTGTAAAGAAGCTAAATATACACAAAGCTTTTGTATTTAATAAGAATTTGTGATTGTTTCTAAAGAAATGAAACCATAAATAAATAAAGGCCAAAGGAATATTCCTTATCAGTTCTTAGAATGGTGGATATTGATTGTAGTGAGATATGGGTATTGAATGTAGTGAGATAAGGAGCTTAAACTAGAAATATTTGAAGCAATAAATGTTCTCTGAAGGCTGAAAGTTGTCTGTGGTTCCTGCTTGCCAACAAGCGTGGAAAAAATCTTCCAGCGAGCATTCAGATGTTCCTGGATATTTATCTGAGTGTGGCTGATGAGCAGAAGTCTCCTTTCAGGTGCATTTTTCTATCCAAATAGCGTGGATACCTATCAGAGTCTATTAAGTCTTCCTTTAAAAGCCACCCAATGAAATATTCACTTTCAAATCTTGAAGATGATTGGAAGGGGAGCCCACCTGAGAATTTCTGTGCTGCAGATTGTTCATCTGAGGGTTTGTGGCCTAAGCCCTGGCCAAGACAATATCTCCTTACTTAAAGCATAGTAAAGACAATAATGAAGTAGATTTGAGGAAGAAGTCACTGATCTCTCCAGCTCCCCTCTCCAACTGACTCACACACCTTCCCTCATCTTCCAGCCGCCTTTTCAGCAGCTGGAAGGTGCAATACGTCCTCCTTAGACAGTTTCCACTGAAGTTATTAATGACCAACTTGTGGCTAAATTCAAAGGTCACGCTCTCCATCTGAACTTTCTTGATTTATGAGCTGGTTTTGCCACTTGGGACAGTTCTGCCTTCCTTTATCTGCAGGCAGAGACAGATTGCTCCCCTAACCCTGCAGTCAAGTGTTTTTCTTTTAATTTCTCTGACAGGATGTCTTGACTTCATTCCTTGCCGCACTCCTGGTGAGGTGAGGATTATCCGACTGTGCTCAAGGTCTTTGATTCTCAAAATACCTTCAGTTTTACATCTGGACCTCTCTTCTTGCATGAAACACTTTGGACGGGGATTCTCCACTGCCGGAGGAGGACAACTGGAAAAATTTTCAGCTATAGAAGACTAAAAAAATCTCTTTTCCTTCAAATGGAAGCAAATGACCCTCCAGTGAGGACTGAAGAAGGTCTGTGATTGGCCTGAGCATCAAGTCTGGGTTAGCCAAGCCATCATAAAGAGCTTTTGATGGAAGGAGCCCATGGCTGAATTTGCAAATGCAGCTCATGAGATTTTCCTTGAGGAACTGATGCCTCTGCTGTTTCACCTGATGCCATTCTTTATGTGGAATGAGGGAATCATCTTCTATCTAGAAAGAACAATTTCTTTGTTTTGTATTTCTCTCAGAACTTCATTATCTCAATTTCTTGCTCCTTTTATTACGCATACATTTTTTTTTTCTTAATACACTGTCTTGGGTCCTGGGTGCTGCATTTATATGGAATTTATACGTGAAATAGCAACTTCCAAGGTAAGTCAGGGATTGAAAATGCAGCTTTAGCCACTACGAAATATCTCCTACTTGTGCTTACACAAAGGGAGTAGCTGTGTCTGCTGCTGCTGGTCGTTTATCATCATTTAGTAAGCCAGACGGTGAAATACGGAATATGCTTTGTCATTGGAGTGTAACTGCTAATTGCATTCAGATATGTTCTGTTTTCCCCTGCTTTTTCCCCATATTTTTTTTATTTTCTGTGTAATTTTTCTTCCCCTGCACTTGGCTGAAAGCCAGTTTTCTTAAATGGAATATGACAAAGCTAAAAATTTTTTTCCTTCTCTAGTAGAAACCCTTACTGCTGTTCCCATGCGGCATAAAACCCTTTGCATTTTAGTGTACATTGATATAAAATCTGATCTCCTACAGGAGGCTGTGGCCTCTCTTCCCTTCTCTGAGCATGAAAATCACAGAATCACAGAATGATTTGGGTTGGAAAGGACCTTAAAGATCATCCAGTTCCACCCCCTGCCATGGGCAGGGACACCTTCCACTATCCCAAGTTGCTCCAAGCCCTGTCCAGCTTGGCCTTGGACACTTCCATGGATCCAGGGGCAGCCACAAAATTCTGTGCAAACAATCAAAGGCAGGTTCATCTAAAATTTGTGTCTTCATGTCCTCTAACATGAACAGAGGAAAACATTAAATTAGAATATTCACAACAGGAGAACACTTTCTCCTTGGGCTCTGTCAAACACAGAAGAGACAAGAAAAGCCAAAGTTAGGAAGCAAAAGCCAAGCAAATGCATTTCAGAAATAAAAAATGTTTTGTTAAAGAGGGAGGAAAAGTAACCCCTGCAATAATGCACCAGAGAAAGAGGGAGGTTTATAATACCTGAGGGATCATCCAATCAGAGGTTGGATATATCTGCAGTGGAGATGCCTGGAGCTGAACTAATCCTTGTTTCCCTTTCTAGTCACAGAAATCTTCTTCAGAGTCGCCAGAAACCAGTGCATGAATCACATCAACCTGAGGGAGGCATGTAAATAAATGAGAAAAATCATATCCTAAAAGTGCTGTTTCTCTCCACTGATTTAAAGGAACCTGTGTTGTCAACATCCAAAGGTGGATGAGATGCATCCCACTCTGGATATCTCCAAGACAAGTCTGTTTGCCACTTAAAGGAGATGCTTTATCCAAAAATAAATCACTGGCTCCAATAAATGAATAAATTTTAATGGTTTCTGGTGCCAGATGAATGGGAAGGTGTAGAACTTAGCCCTGATAAAGGGAAGTACTTCATAAGACAATTTTCCGTGATGGAACACATTTCCATAAAAAATGACAGAGAGCAAGAGTACAGTTTAAAACCAAAGCGATTGGAAAATTAAAAAAAATTGCTAAGATTATCCAAAGGAAACATTAATAATATTGAAATAAATTTAGTAGGGTATGTTCCAACTTGACAGCTTTAATCAGTCTGCAATTGCTAAAGGTCAAGGCAAAAAGAACAAAATATAATACCCTAGACATCAGATTCTTACATTTTCATCTAATTTACCTTTTCTGAGCAAAGAGAAGACTGGATTAGACAAGCAAAGGATCTGATGAATATAGGACATTCCTATATTCTCAAAATAGCCTCAATAATATCCTATGTTCTCAAAATATGAAAAAGAAAATCCATTCATCTTATTTTCTGACGTAATTAATAATATTCAAACAGGCAAATAAATAAAACCACCACCCTCTCTTCTTATTTGGGTCTGGATTTCTACTCTGTTCCGAAATTCATCACTTCACTATTTGAATTTCTTACATTTTCTTTAAACAGGTGATGGATAACCTGATTTTGGCAGTTCTCCTTCAACAGTAACAAGGATCATTATTAGAGTTACGCAGAGAAATGCCTGTTACAGAAAGCAAAACTGAGAGTGAGTTGATTACAAAAATCAAAGTCATGCAGAACAAAAGGCCTCGTATTTCACGTGGCAGAAAGACATGTGCAGTGTCACTTCAGGGAAAAGCTCCCCAAAAATGATTCTTTAGCACTTTCTTTTCTCTTTGAACTGTCTCACTCCCATTTCTATTACTCATTTATACTGGCTGTACATAGCCTTACAATAAACAGTGAATAAATTCAAGGGGTTTAATATAACTTCTTTTGTATTTTTGTCAAAGCAAGACTATCTCAAAATTCAGTGTAACTCTGCACATCTTTTACATTTGAAATTAATAGCTCCTCACACGTTGCTTATTTTAAATACCAGCTTTGTTTCTGCTCTCTATTCAATCAAAGCATTGTCTGATTCTAAGGTGCTGACACAACAGAAGGTGGATATAACACATTCTCATCCTAAAAATTTGGTGGTTTATGAGTTGTTTTTTTTTTCCCCCTGCACTAGCAAGATTAGCAAGAGTCAGACCTGCCTATGCCCAAGACAAATACTTCTTTGTCTTTTTATTTTTTCCCATCAGCATAACAAATTCACTTAACACCTGCCTTAAAACCTAATTCCTCTCTTACTCAATTTAGTCTAAACCCTTGTACAAAGCTTGCAGCATCCTTTTTTCAATCAGCTCTGGTCTTTGCACTTTATCCACTTGTAGCTGTTTGCATTTTTCTTTTTCATTCCTCTTGCTTCTCTCCACCTGTGCTGCTGCTTTAAAGATGCTGTTTTTGTCATTTAATTGGATTTTTTACACAGGCAGATAGTGATAGGTTGAGGGTGAATGATTTTAAACTGAAAGAGGGTAGATTTAGATGAGATATTAGGAAGAAATTTTTCCCTGTGAGAGGGGGGAGGCCCTGGCACAGGGTGCCCACAGAAGCTGTGGCTGCCCCATCCCTGGACGTGTCCAAGGCCAGGTTGGACGGGGCTTGGAGCACCCTGGGATAGTGGAAGGTGTCCCTGCCCACAGCAGGGGGTTGGAACTGGATGTTTTCTCAGGTCTCTTCCAGCCCAAACCATTCTATGTTTCTTTGATTCCATGGTAACTGAGTGTCTCACAACCCTCAGGAGCAAACTTACTCCATCCTTACAAGTGGTGAATGAAAGGTTTAGAAACATTGGCAAAGATGCAAGTCTGGGATTCAACCCATTTTCTCTTAGTGAAGAGATTCTTAAAATAGCTCGTCTCCACTGAAAGTAAAAATATGAATTTATTCCACTAAGTGAAGCTGTCTGCAGTATAAATGTTTACATTTCTAAATGTGGAAGGACTATCACTACAGCCTCCTCTTCCATATGTACATCCACTCAGTGCAAATAAGGTCAATAATTCCTGTAATAATACACATTGCTCATGCTGATTTTAAGTGCTTTTACAGCCAAAGATAAAGTACATCCCTCAGATGTCTCCCATGACATCCTTGGCTTTTCACCAAGTACATGCAGACTTAATGCCATTAGATCTACAGGCAGAGTGAATTTACATATTGCAAAATTGCTGTAGCACCATTTCATCTTTCAAAACAACTTCTCTGCGTGCTTTTTTAAGCAATAAATATACATCCTGCAAATACATTAAGAATTAAGCCGAGGTTATTCTTTTTCTGAAGTGATGGCTGTGTCTGGTGAATAGAAAACCTGAGCTGGAGTTGTGACAGTGACGGTGTGAGCTCGTTTCTCCTTCTCTTCCTCAGTTTCCCCATTTAAAAATGCCAATCATAGTACTGGTGAACACCAACAACAACACAACTCTGAACTCCAGAGAGTTTTTCCTCCGTCTCATGGCAGCAGATGCTGGCACACACGTGAGTTATAACTGCACAATCCCTGGATACTGATGTGTTCCCAGGACACCTCAGCCCAGGGTCACCCACATTTAATTAAGGCTTTGCCATCAGCACAGAGAGGCCAACGTTGCAGTTGATTTTCTATATATTTGTGATTATCCTGGATAATTCTGAAGCATCTGCTCTGCTGATAAATATTTCAATGAACCACAGAGCTGGTTTTCTGCGATGAGCATGAAAGCACAATCCAGCTGCAGTGCCTCTAACTCTAAACATTCCTTTTATTCATTTCTAGTTCTTTTTTAAGACCAATAAAGCACATCATTCTATCCATTCTGCTGTTTTACACTTTAAGGCCATAATGAAATGCTCTGAATGAACATGGATTGGAAATCTAGGAAAAAAACCAATCAGAAATGTCTGCACTGGTAATAAAGTCTTTTTAAGCTTTAGAGCTGCAATTTTTGTGGACATCTCTTTCAGGTCTTTTTTTTTTTTCAAAGAGCTTTCCAAATCATGACAGGCAAGCAGGCTGGCTTAACACAATCATTTAGATTGCATGGAATTGTCTCCCAGTAAAATTGCCAGCGATCATTCTCATTTGAAGCACTTCAGAGCTTCTCCTTAGAATCCTAGGCAGAAATTTGCAATGCGAGTCGGAATTGGCTCTGTGGGGGGAAGCAAAACAGCCTGGGGATTCCTGAATAACAAACAAAGTGTTGGTGAAATAACAGTAATTATCCTCAGTGCTTGGAGGATGGCTCATCCCAGAGCCCTGCAGTGCCCTCGGGCAGCCAGAGCAGGGCTCGTGTTCTGCACCACCGAAAAGCTGTGTCTGGAAAGAGAAGCACAGCACCTGCAAACAGCACCTCAGCACATGGATAATTCAGTGCTAGGGAAGGGACAGAGCGTCAAGGTGATGCTCAGACAGCCCCATGCCCTCTTTCCTTTGTACTTTGATTCGTTCCAAATATAAAAGCGGTTTTCCTGCACAGATGAGTATAAATGTGGATGTGGTAGAGAATGAAAATAGCAGGAGACGGGAGTGCTTTATAGAGTTGAGATTGCTGAAGAATAGAAAAGTATTTTAAAGATTCATAGATTTTTTGAAGGTTGGAAAAGACCTCCAGGATCAAGTCCAACCTGTGGCCAAATACCCCCTTGCCAACTAATCCATAGCACAGAGTGCCATGTCCAGCTGTTTCTCAAACCCTTCCAGGGATGGGGACTCCACCACTTCCGTGGGCAGCACTTTCCAGTGCCTGAGCACCTTTTCAAGGAAGAAATTCTCCCTGATATCCATCCTGAACCTCCCGTGGAGCAGCAAGAGGCCATTTCCTCTTGGAAAAGTCATCTAGAGGCCTAGAATTTCCTACGTAGCCTGGCCTTGGAAAGCAGAAGTAATGCTGCCTACGTTTAATTTTCATCAGGAATGAGCCTGGAAAACCCAAGGAAGCAGTTTGCCAATTTTCTTATTTCTTTCAGTGGCTTTCTTCAGCAGTGATTTTCAATATCTGATCATCTCTGAACCCCTGGGTATTTTTTCCCTCTCCAGTGCTATGTAGCAAATTTAAAGCCTAAAAAACATCTCCTCTGTGTAATTACCACAATCAGGGAAAATGGGGGAGAAGTAATTTTAGAGTAATCCAAAATTATTTCTTTCCAGGCCATTGGAAAACTGAAAAGGCAGGAAAGGAGGAGTGCAATGACATCAACCCCACCTTCAGGGCAGGGAGGCTTTGGGTGCCAACGAAGCAGAGATGGATTTAACTCTGTTTAAAGTCACATTTTTGAGGAAATTGGGAACTGTGTATTCACAGCTGCACGTGGCAGCACAGAGAGTGGAAGAAGCAGTAATTTAATAAGTGGAAAATTTGGAAAGGATGAAGACTAGACCAGAAAGTGATGCTGTCAGCCCCTGTGCCAGCCCTTCAAGGGTCTCTCAGGTCCACGTGCATGGAAAACACCTCTTCAAAATAGCTGAGTATCATTTTTTTTTCGAGGGAAAAATGAAGAGGAAGGACAGCAAAGGAGCAAGTAAGACTGCCTGGGATTTTGGGAGTTTATTTTCCCCCTCCAGATAACAGAAAGTTTTTACCAAGAGACTTTGGTCCTCCAAATGTATAAGCCTGGGCTCCAATAATCTCCTTCTGGACGAGAGGTGACCCTGAAGGCATCGGGAACATCATTCCCTTCATGCTGGCTCAATGCTAACAAATCCTCTGGGCTCAAACAGCCTCTGTTCAGTGTAATGGCTGCGGTTGGTGTGTCCAAGGGACAATTAAGCTGCATTTTTGAAT
This sequence comes from Eulacestoma nigropectus, assembly GCA_013397775.1. Lineage (NCBI taxonomy): Eukaryota > Metazoa > Chordata > Aves > Passeriformes > Eulacestoma > Eulacestoma nigropectus. The sequence goes on along the minus strand of VZTE01003410.1, from coordinate 1,277,118 downwards.
TAATCACATTCAGACTGGGAGGAAGGAGCAACAAAATCTGAACATTAGCTAATTAAAGGTGGTGGTGGTGGTGGTGAGAAAACTCCAGAACCCAAGTCATCGAGGGGGTACATCATAACTTTTGAGAGAGCTTTTGAGTATAGCAAATTTTCTTGGGGAAAAAAGTGTCTCATCCAGCAAAATTTGCTCAGTAGTGTAACTTAGGCACCCAAATTTACCTTTTCATCACCTCTTCATCAGCAAAACAGCTGCTTCCAATCATTTCTTCCTACAGCCTTGGCTTTCTGAGGTCTGGCTAACGCTTTCTGAACATTCTGGACATACTGATCTCAAAGAAATGTCAATCAAATAGGTTTAATTTCCTAGCATGTAGCAAACTCCCTGAAAGGAGATTGTAGTGATGGGGAGGTTGGTCTCTTCTCCCAGGTAACAAGTGACAGGATGAGAGGAAATGGCTTTAAGTTGCATCATGAGAGGTTTAAATGGGATATTCAGAAAAATTTCTTCTCTGAAGGGATGGTCAGGCATTGGAACAGGGGGACCCAGGGAAGGGGTGGAATCATCATCTCTGGAAGTGTTCAAAATACATGTGGATGTGGCACTTGGGGACAGGGTTTAGTGATGGATATGGTGTTGGATTAACCATTGGACCTGATGATCTCAGAGGTCTTTTCCAATCTCAGTCTTTCTATGATTCTATGATTCTAAACCTCCTCTCACTCTGGCAAATGTCTTTTTCAAAGAGTGTTTCTTAGCCAAAGTTTTCCAGTCAAGGACTGAGAATCTTCACCTTTCCCCAGCATATTTTACTGAATAATTCATGACATCCAGCTGTGCCTTGCTGGGCAATAATTCCTCATCCACCACTAAACTCATCCTGGGGTGGATAGTGGTGAGACCATAAGTCAAGGGCATGTGCACCTGAATCTGCATCAGGAGAATATGAAAAATATCCACTTGTCCTCCAAGGGCCTTGTAAACGTGTCCAGTATCACAAGAGTCTCTTATCTCAGGCAGCTGATGGATGGAGAAAGAATGATGGAATCATGGAAGAGTTTGGGCTGGAAAGGACCTCTAAGGGTCACCTCATCCAACCCCCTGCCATGGGCAGGGACAAACTCCACCAGACCAGGGTGCTCCAACCTGGCCTTGGACACTTCCGAGGATAGGACATCCACAATTCTTATGGACAACCTGTGCCAGGGCCTCACCACCCTCGTTGTAAAAAGTGTCATCCCTAAAATCAGGGAATTATCCCTGCGACCGCTCTGGACCAGCCAACACTTCTGACACACAGCAAATGGACGCTGGGTCGCCCCTGAGCGCCTGGGATTTGTTACAGAGTGTTTTGCTTGTCTGGTTCCTGGCAGGTTTCGAGCTGGGCTTGTTGTCTCTAGCTCGCCACATCCCTGAGCTGCACATCATGAGCCTGTGCAGATCAGAGTGAGGAAGGGAAAAGCAATGATGGCACAAAAGTGCTGCCTATGGACAACCTGCCCCAGACAGGTTTGGTTTGTGGTTCTGGTGGTTTTTTTTTTCCTTTTTCACATCACTCATGAGCAGTAGCAGCATTTACTTGGTGTGTACAGAGGTCCAGTGATGTAAGGGTGACGTCTGGAAGGAATCAAAGACGTCATTCCCATGAAAGCAAAACGGGGAGGTTTTTCTAAATATAATAAATATTAAAACACTGCAACTGTCTATCCTAACTGGCAGCAGACAGCCTTAAAAATCCATTAAAGGAGATTAAGGATGTGGAAAGCATTTTGGTTCACAAGCCAACAAATATAAGAGCTTGAAGAGGGAGGCTTGGAAGGCTCCTCTCCTCTCACTGATGATAAATGTGGACACGATTTCAAACAGTGCAGAGGTGTCCTCAGCCTCACACAAAGGGGTTGATTAGGGAGGCAGCTCAGGACTGCAATACAAAATGCAGACTCTTCACTTGTAAACAGAGTTGTTTTCACGCGGCCAAATCTTCTTCTAATCGCCACTGCAGATATCACATGAGCCAGCAGTTCTGGGTCTATTTTTCCCTTGCAGATAATGAGGTTAATTGACAGCTGCAGCATCCTGATAAGACCTGATGGAAGATGAAATGCAGGTCCAGAGACAGATGGAACAGGATAACTCCAATGACCAGCGTTAACAAGGATGCTGACCATTATTAAATCTGTGCTTTCATGGAAAGAAGGGAAAAAAAGTTACTTCTAAATGTGGTTTCTTTCCCAGCAAATAATCGAATAACAGCAAATGAGGCACTTGAATCCAAGAGCAGCAGTGCAATGGTTCCTTGTAAATTGGAGTGTTCCATATCTCAGAATTATGAATGGAAAAAGAGTGTGTGTGTGTTTTGACAAGCAATTACTTAAAAAAGGTTGCAGAGGGAGAGAAGATTCAATGTGATCCTCTTCGTCTGTCTGTGCAAAAAAAAAAAAAAAAGGCTGGGAGTGGCTATTGGCTGCGTGAAGAGGAGAATAATGTGTTATTTTTGCTCCCTATACTGTTCCTGTGGAATTCATCCAGGAAAACTGCACATCCTTGTGCACTGCTGCTGAAAAAGAATAAAAATTACTGAAGATACGGAATATGTTTGACACTATTTATCTGCAAAACTGGCGTTTTCTGCTGAGCAGCTCAGACTCAGCTCATTTTACAGCCAGTGGGAAGAAATAGGCCCTTTTCAGGTGTGAGTCACGTGGCACAATTCAGATATTTATTTTAGGGTGATATAAATCGTGCCCTGGTTTCCACTGGCTCTTCTCACTGGCTCTACAGTGGCTGCCAAGAGTCAAGAGGGAATAACTCCAGTAGAGATATTTCTATTGAAAAAAATCGGTATTCAGTTGTATAAATCATGGTCTGAAAGACAAACAAAAAAAGAAGTCTGTTTTTGTTATCACAACATGACTCAGAGCAGATTGATAATGGTCAGATAGAACATGAATATAACATCTTGGAAGGAAATAAGGCCTCCTGATAAGCTCTGTAACCTAATTGTAAAAGACAGAGGAGGAGTGGCTGGAAGTTGAAGCCAGATTAGTTCATATTAGCAATAAAGCATGTTTTTAGTACTCAGTAAACAACTCAAAGTTGAGTCATATATTCTTGCTTTCTGATGCCTTCAAATAAAAATAGAATGTCTTTCTGAAGGAGATGCTTCAGCCAGAACAAATCAGTGAGCACAGGCTCAGTGTGGGTTGAATATCAGAGAAATACAGAATTACTTCGTTTTGAAAAGACCCTTGAGATTGTTGAGGCTGGACACGAACTTAACAGTGCAGGGCTCACCACTGAGCCGTGTCCCCAAGTGCCACATCCACACCTTTTCCAAATCTCTCCAGGGATTGTCACTCCACCGTTGCCCTGAGCAGCCTTTTCCAGTGCTCTTTCCTGGAAGAAATTTTCCCTAATATCCAAACTAAACTTCTCCTGGTGCCACTTGAGGCCATTTCCTCTTGTCTTGTCCCTGTTCCCTGGGAGCAGAGCCCGACTCCCCCTGGCTGCCCCCTCCTGTCAGGCAGTTGTGGAGAGCCACACGGTCCCCCCTGAGCCTCCTTTTCTCTGTCATTCTCCTGTAGTCAAGGTTAAAAAACAAAGTGCTACATTTCCTCTTTAATTTATCTCTAACTTTGCCAAAAACTGTTTCCTGAATAAAGATAATTGAGTTTTTCTTCTCATCTTTTGCTCTCTCATCCTCCTTCTCTCTTTCTTTACAGGGTGTGTAACAGAAATGGGTCAGAACATTTTGCTTATGCATAGAAAATATTTATTACCCATTTACAAAAAGTTGTCATGAATAGTTGTTTTATTTTTGATTTGTTTTTATTTTTGTGTTTGAGGTTTTTATTATATATATCTATTAAACTGTGGGGTGTAACAATGCTCAGAAGAAACTAAAAGCAAATAAAAGACTTTATAGTGTAGGTTTAGAGAGAGCTGAATCTCTCCACTTCAGCAGGCTCTTATTCTCTACATGGTTCAGAGGTCACACATTTTAAGAGGACAATGCAGAATATGAACTTCACACGCCATGTATTTGGCAGATATAGTGATTGCCACAAAATCTGGCAGAACTTTAGGGATCGTTGCTCTGATTAGGAGCAAAGTCTTCAGCGAGTCTGGAGCAGAAGCTCATATCCTGCATCTTCCCTGACCTTAAAGGAAGGAAGTTTGATACTGCTCACAACGCAGCATTGCCTATTTAACCTCAGAGGCTGCAGAGATTCACAAAGTGGTTTTGACTAATTAAACCACCCACTTTGGGTCATGCCCGTTCCACTTGCACACATCTCAAAGTCTCAGCTGAAAATCTCCTTCTCCCTTCTGTCACTGGCTGGTGTTATTAAATCTCCTGTAACCTGCTATAAATTATTAATTAAGAAAACAGCCCCGTGTCTGACAAGACTGGTTTTGCCATTTTGGCAAACCCATTAACCTCGTTAGAGGTACGTGCGTGTTCTGTCCCATTATCCAGCCGACTCTAACACCACGATAAACAAGGTTATCTGTCTCTTGCCTGCAGGAATATTGCACACGTTTTTGCACTGGCGAGAGCTGAGTCTTTCCTAAAACTCCTATGAAAACAAGAAATGCAGATTTTGGCTGCCTCTGCCTGGCCCCTCAATTCCCATGACGCTGCTGTTTCAGGACCATGCGATGGAAACAGCAGAACACAGAGAAAACCTTATTTGTGGATTGTTTAATTTCTAAAGAAGTTATTAGTCAATATTAAATATCAGCAGCACGGGTCATGATCCCCAGCTGTCTGGACTAACAAAATATTCGTGGGTATCTGCGAAAAGAACATTTATAGCAAGATAATGAGATATTCTGGATCCTTACAAGAACTTCTTTCTAAGCACAAGGGAGAGCCCAAGCGAAAGATCATAGGGGAAGAAGATCACTGAAATCTTCGTGAATCTTCATCACTTCTGGGTGATGGCCTCCATGTGTGAATTTTGGAGATCAAGTTCATTCTTTGTTTTCACAGACCAGACTTTTGACTCCCTTTGCAGAATAAATTGATAGATCTTAAGACCTTACTGTCCTAGGGCTTGGATTTACAATTATGACCATATTATGAGAGCTTCTGCTCATATTATTTCTCCTGTCCCCTTCTTCCTCTGTTTTCCCTGCTCTAGGAAAAAAAAAAAAAATGGTCATACCTTTAGGGAATGTTTTTAATTTTCCATACATTTTCCTGTCATGAAAAATTCAGATTATGACTGTCAACACCATTTCCCTCTGAAAGGAAAATTTACCCGAAAATATCTTCTGGTGTTTAGGATTCTATGCTTAAAAAAAAAAGTGAAGAGGAGGTTGTAAACCTCATCCAGAAGTGAGGGGTTTCATTCAGTTCCTGCTGGGCACAACATTTTTATTGGGAACACAGGGTTGCAGAATAGATATCAAATCAAATGAGCTGAAAGTTTGTTGGAAGGAAATGGCTTTTGTGGTTTTGTACTTGCTTTGTTCCTTAAAATGCCAATAACTTGATAGCACAGTGCTTACTTATGGTCAGCACTGCAGACACCCCTGTGCTCTATAAATAACATTTATATTGCCAACTCTTTCACATGCACAGGAAGTTTTTATTGTCTCCATCTTGATTCCTGTCCCTTCTGGCAGGTTGTTGCTGCTTTCCCTTGAAGAACTTCCTCTTACTTCTGTCTTCTTTTAAAACTCAAGCTCTGCTCTGGAGGAAAATAAGATTTTCAGAAGGTTTTTCAAATACACAGAGACCTTCGGCACATACTTCTTCAATTTAGTTTTCCAGTGTTTCATGATTTTGATTTTTTTTCCGTAATTTTAGCTTTTAGTGACTTTTTTCTTAATCCCTTCTGATCAGGCTCTTCATTAGACTAACAAACATTTTTTTCTGTAAGTTTAATACCTGTCATTAAATTCCCAGAGCTTTGCTCCTAATGTAAGATTCCAATGGTTTTTCAGCACCCTGGGTTATTTGGAATGTACGTCCCCGTGGGACTCAGGATCATCAGCAGCAGCAGCAGCAGCATCACCATCACAATTTAAAAATAAAAAAAATAATATCGTGACCCTTCTTGAAATAATTAAAGGATAAAGAATGACAATCTTATGGTTGTTTGGTAAAATTTATAGGGTCCTTAAGTGAGGAGTGAATTTCACTGTTATCTACAGGTTTTTTGAGCTTATCAGGGAATACCTTGTTGAAATTGCTAAGGAGGTTTGATTTAATCTTCCTGTGGGGTTTTCCTAAGGTGTTCACTAAAGTAAATAATATCAGTGTTATAAGATGTTGCTTGCAAGTTTTTTTCTTGTAATGCACTTAATATCTCATTCCCACGACAAGGAAATAACTCAGTGTGATAGGAATGCTATAAAAATATGAAATCATGATCTAGAAAGGCAAAGAAACAAATAATTCCCCTCTCTCCCCATTTTATGGGAAAAAGTGTTCCTAGGAAGGAAAAGGAAGCTGGTTAGAATTGTACTGCTGACTAATTTGTCACCAAAAATATATTTCAAAATTCATTCCATTATTTGGATGAAAAACTTTTTCCAGTAGAAAGTAAAACCAGCAGCTCTTCCAACATACTAATAGCATTTGTCATTGCTAATTTTTCAGCTTGTTTCCATTTAGGGAGCCCTTTGAGAATGGAATAAAGTCGTGTCTTAAACAAGGAGCAATTTTTTTTTTTCTCCTCTGACAAAACAGGAATTTTATTACAGCTGTGTGGGGACCAATTAAAAACGCAGCCAGGAATGGGAGTGAATGAGCCCATGTGGGTAAGATTTATCCTGCCAGACGTCAGGAGGAAGATCCGCTGACCTTTGTGGAAGTGGCTGTTGGCATTAGGGATGCTCACCTGTTGTGGGCACCAGGCACCCACAGAGGCCTGGCAAACTTGGCAAGATGTGGAGGAGTTCTGTGCCCTTCTGGAGCACAGCTGTGAAGCTGACAGGACAAGAAATTTTGTTTAGGAATGAGAATCGTGTCCTAGATCTCCACTGGCTATAAAGGGTGGTGCCCACCCCAGAGTTAAATGTCTGTAATGTTGGGGCCTATTTTTACTGAGCTGGATCCTGCTCATCCCCAACTTCCAGCTGTGCAAAACATCAGCTGGAGGTGACAGAGCAGATTCCTTCTTAGCTTTGGCCCTTTCAGTCTGCAGCTTTGGCACAGAGGATGAGGCCACTTCATCTGAGAATTCCTCACCTCAGGGAGGTTTTTTCTGGTGTGCAATAGATGTGCTGTGCTCTTACTCTTCTCTTTCCCTTCATCTCATGAAAAAATTGTTCCTTTATCCCTGGTGTCCCAAACCAGAAAAGGTGAGATTTCGTAGAATCAAAGGATTATTTAAGTTGGAAAGGACCGATAAAATCACTGACTTCAACCATTAACTCAGCACTGCCAAATCCAGCATTAAACCCTGTCCCCCAGTGCCACATCCACATATCTTTTAAATCCCTCCAGGGATGTTGACTCCACCCCTTCCCTGGCCAGCCTGTTCCAATGTCTGGCCACTTTTTCTGTGAAGAAATATTTCCTAAAATCCAGTCTAAACCTACCTTGGTGCAACTTGAGATCATTTCTTCTCGTTCTGTCTCTTATTACTTGGGAGAAGAGACCAACCCCCCCATCATTCCAACCTCCCTTCAGGAAAATGAGGAACTCCCCTTCCAGGCCGAGCTGTACTTCATGGCTTTTTTTGGGTCTCCAACAGCCTTTGAGGGCTCCATGCCAGATGGGAGCAGAAAATTCCACAAAATCCTCTAATCTGCATCAACAACAGCATCCACAACCCATGCTGGTTCCGGGTAAATACTTGGACCATGCAAGGTGAGCTAAACATCAGGCCACACTGAGAGACAAAGCCACTCGTCACCATGAGCTGTTTTCTGTCAGGCACAGATTCAGCTGCTCAGCAGGGACTAAAGAGACAAAGCAAAATTGGCTTCTGTTGTGCTATGTGCAGTGTCAATCCATTTTCCATGCCCCACGGTGGTGACCTGGAAGTTTGCTGCACACAATTTTCCTTCCATCTGGCTTGTTTGAAGACTGGGAGGGGAAAAATGTGCCTGGATGGGAGGGTTGGAGTGGATACATGCAGTCCTAAGTGTTTTCAATAGAGCATTAATTGAAATGTTGTAGATGCTGTTTGCCTCAGCTGTAGCTGTTCATAATAATTAGGTTGATGGATTCAGAGAGGAACAAAAAAAATGTCTCTCTTCTCAAAGAGAAGGGAATTCAAGCACTGGGTTGGGAGTCTAGTAAACCCCTGCTCCTGGTAAATTGGATGTCTACAAGTCCTGGAGCTAGATGGGATGCATCCAGCAGGGAGCTGGCTGACAAAATGCTGCCACTTTCCATCTTCACTGAAAGTCAGCAGTGCTAAAGAGGTGTCCCCAGTGTAAATAAAATAAAAGAAAAAAGACAAAGAGGGTTCAGAGAGCTGTGTGGCACCTGCTTTACCACAGTCCCTGGGAATGAAGCAAACCCTCCCACAATCACTGCACAGGGAAGAAGTTCTGCCTCATGTCCAGGGGGAACTTCCTGGGATCAGTTCCTGCCCGTTCCTCCTGTCCCATTGCTGGACCCCACGGAGCAGGGCTTGGTCCCTGCTCTGAGCCCTCCCTGCAGACAGGGACACACATGGATTTGGCCCCTCTCAGCCATCTCTTCTTGAGGCTGAACAGCCCCAGCTCTCTCAGCCTTTGCTTGCCACAGAGATGCTCCAGTCCCTTCATCACCTCATAGTCCTCCCCTGGACCTGCTCCAGCAGCTCCATGTCTCTAGTTTACCCCTTTCCTCCTGGGAAATGCTTGTTTCTCCAAGTTGTCCTGTCTTAAAATATGCACGGACTACAAAACCCACCTGTGGTGAGAAGAAACACAGTCTGGCCACCTGATTTATGCTGTCTTAGACTGGACAATGCAGCACTGAGGGAACCTGTTTCTGTTTCTCATCATTCTTGATTTCTTTCTCCTTGACCTCACTCTGTTGAAGCTTGAGTGTTTTGTGATTAACCACGCCTTGCCTCCATTCTGCCAGACTTCCTGCAGCAGCTATGGAGAGGTGTGGGATTCCCAAGGGTCTTTTGCTTGATCTGTCAAGCTCATGAAGTTGTCTTGGTAATGACGTGGATGGAAAGTGTGGGAGCTGAGAAATGAGCACATCCCATTCTCCGAGGAGTGCCCATGGTCTCTGCTCACAGACCCACACAAAATCTGGGCTGATGAACCCCCCCTTAACAGCTGAGAAGTGACTATGGGAGATGTGCCCAGCCCTAGTTCCTGGAAATTCAGAGTAAAATGGGACATCTTTGGTCCTGGTGTGACTGATTTGGGCTGCAAGTCATGGAGTGACAGCAAGCACAGTCGGCTGTGCCACAGAACGTGGAGACTTCTCTAACCACAGACACTCGGGATCCTCTGGCTGTGCCTCAAAGCAGATGATCCAAGATCCCTGAAAGTGCAATTTCACCCTGGGCAAAGCTCCAGCAAAGCTGCATCTCAGCAGCTGTTTTATGGAATTTGCCACTGCCACGACCACAACCATACAAGGACAGTTAATTGCTCTTCCTGGCAAAATGGGTGCCCCACCCTAACATTTACCTGATCCGTGACTTGTGTCCCCAGCCACGCCACCACGCTGCCAGCTGGACAGGAAATCCCAGGAGCAAACTCTCTGGGAGAAGTCTGATCAATTGCAGTTGAAAAAGTGTCTGGGCCAAAAGCGTTTCCTCCAGTGACACGGGGGTGACCACTGAGCCACGTCCCCAAGGGCCACATCACTTAAATACCCTCAAGGATGGCGACTCCCTGGGCATCTGTTTCAGCACTTGGCAACCCTTTCCACGATGAAATATCTCTTAATATCCAACCTAAACTTCCCCTGGCTCAGCTTGAAGCCCTTGCCTCTTGTCCTGTCACTTTTTCCTTCGGATCTGATTACTTGGTATGAAGTCCTTCACAGGTATAATTAAATAATAAAACTTCCAAAGCAATTAAAACCTTTTATTTTCCTTCTTGATTTCTGCAGAGACATCACTACATGTTTTAAAGCTGTTCTGTGACAGTTAGGAAAGGCGGAAACTTTTATTTTCCTTTTCAATTATAGTTAAGTTTTTTCTCTCTTCATATTGACACAGGAACTGGGGCTTTAAGGGAAAAAAAGTATAATTTGGGGGTTCATTTAAATTTAGTCCTTTATCTTATGGGATAAATTTATATTAGATATAAGTTGTCTAGGTAAAATCACACCCTGGAGATGCTTTTTTTTTTCTCAGTGACCGTGGAGGGAGCTGAGGAAGGTGGTTTAGATGCTTTTGTAGAGCTCAGTGGAATGAATTCACTCTCCTTTCTAAGATTTACAATAAATAACACGACAACTGGGAACACTCTGGTTCCTTCACCCACGGCAAACAGTATTTTTTCCCTCATTGTCATTCTGGTGAAATGTTAGAATGGTATTTTTTTCCTTTCATGTCTAATAACTGTTTGGCACCAGCTTCATAACCCCTTCCAGACCATCTCAGAAAATAAACCGGATGAAAACCATTCCATACTGATGCTGCATTATCCTTACTTTTCTTGCTTATTTGAACAAGAACTCCACATTTAAATTTCAAGTTAATATTTTAGGATTCAAGAGCGCTTTTTTTTTTTTTCCCAGAGTCTACTGAATTATTGATTTTTACTAGCAAGGATATGTAAAAAAACATTTATTCGCTCAGGCTGACATTGGAGTCATACCTTTCGAATAAAACAGGACAAGGGATGCTCAAAAACTCTGAAAAGCAGAGCAGGCTGTACCTCTGCTGCTGCAGCCATGGATCTGCTTCTGCTGCTTATTTTTCAGCTGAAATAACAACTCTTTGTTTGAGAATTCCCATTAATTGCTGTGGAAATAATGACGAGTCCTGGAAAAAAAAAAAGGCATTTCTAGGTGGAGATAGGAAAAAAAAGAGAGAAATTCCCAGAGCAGCAGAGAGAAATTCCCAGAGTAACAGAGATCTTGTGTACAGGTTTTTTAATAATTAAAAAAAAAAAAAAGAGAAAAAAATGGGGAAAAAAAAGAAGCAAATACAAGGTCCAGGGCTAAATAAGCTGATGCTAGGTATCTGTGTGATAAAAAAGAAGAGACAAGATCTATCACAAAAGATTTACTTTTACTATTCATAAGCACCTGCAAAAAATAGACATTTCTGCCTGAGCTGCTCCCCCGGGGCTCCTTGAGAAGGTCTGATCAATTCAGTCAATGGACAGCGAGATCCAATTCCTCTCATCCTCAATTAGACATCCAGTGTAGGTGACATAAGCCATGCTGAAAAACTGCCTGGCTTTGTCCACTGATGGTCAGCGAAGCCCTGAGGGGTGAAATTCCCACCCACATCTGCACTTCGGGCATCCGAGGAGAGGGGAGGAAAATCCCACCTTGGGAAAGAGAACAGAGCCAGCCAATGAACGCTTCATAAAACAGGGTTATCAGTGCCGCCTCTCCCCATGCCTCGTGTTTCGTGGAATTCCAGAATGGTTTGGTTGGAAGGGACCTCAAAGATCATCTCGTTCCACCCCCTGCCGCGGGCAGGGACACTTTCCACTGGAGCAGGTTGCTCCAAGCCCTGTCAAAGGCTGCTGGAGAAACGACCAGAACATGACACTGTTATACAATTGCCTGATTTTGAACACTGCTCCAACAAAGAAGTTGGCCCAAGGAAATAATTATTTCAATCCAGGACATTTGGGCTTTTGAGTGCTAAACTTCAGATCAAGCCTCAGCTCCTCAGGAAAGGAAAAGGAGGACTATTCCCTCCCCAGACAGGACTATCTCCTTTTCTTGTTTTTCTCTCCCTCAAAAAAGATTTTTTTGACATTTTCTTCTTGAATCAGGCTTTGTGATTTATTTTTCTTGGTTTTATTTTCACATTTTACCAGCTTCTGCTCTGGAAAATTTGTCTTTCTTGTAAAAGAAAAACTAAAACCAATCATTTGGGTGTATTACACATTGATTAGCAAATGCTTCTGCAGGTTCCCAACTCTTTATCAACCCAGCTGCCCTTTGCAGGATAAAAAGGAGCTGAGAAGTTTGAGGAGAACTTACAGATAAGAGTGTTCCAGGAAAAAGTTCAGGACCTTTTTGAACAGTTGAAACCATGCTACATTTGTCAGCCTCAGATTTTCTTGCACTTTTGTCTGAAATATTTGATTCTGAGCATTCCAGCACACACAAAGCTGATCAGACTGGGTACCACTATGAATTATTATCATCTTCCAGCAGAGAGTGTGTTCTGGTTTTTATCAACCCTTGGGGATTTATTTAATGTGTATTAGCTGAATTCTTCTGAAGTTATTAGGTTTTCTCACAGAAAACAATGAGCAATTTGTAAAGGTCATTCCCTGGTGGCCTCGGTCAAGCCTAAAGACTTAAATCAGGAAGCAAAACCTGACACATTAACCTTTGTTGCCTTGATGGTCTGCAAAAAAAAAAA
>VZTE01003410.1:1233284-1264581 GCA_013397775.1 Eulacestoma nigropectus | reverse complement strand
AAAAAAAAGGGGGTTTAATAAGCTGTGAAAGAACATATTTGATTAAAAAAAAAAGAGCCAAGGCAACAAGAGACCACAAACTGTTACATAAAGAAGAAGAAATCAGGGCAGGCCGAATTCTCAGATAGAGTAAATTGGTGTCAATCCCGTAAAGTCAGTGGTGCTGGGTCAAATTATCTGAGTTGTGGATCTGGACTGAAGAGGATAAGTACATGAGAGCACTGGTGAATCAAAGGCAGATGAAAACACTGCTGAGCTGAACTAAGTATTCCAATCTCCCTCCAGAATAGAGAAGAAAAAGAAAAACAGGTCATGTTTCTGCTGTCTTTCCACAGCTTCCAAAATAATCATGGTTTACTCCTAATACTGCTGTAATTTAGCACTATGCACTGCTTTATTTACACGCACAGCAACATTTTAATCCACATTTTCCTCTTCTTTCCATTCTCCCAAATTAAATTATAGCCTTGATGGCTCTGAGTAATGCACAATGAAAATACTCTCCTTGAGCTATGATTCTAAATCCCCAAATGGATTTGTATAAATAAACTGCTGAGGTATCATTCCTCTGTCACTTGATATATTAAAAATTAGGATGTATTTTTTCCTCCGTGCTGCTCTGAAGCAGGAAATAATTTTCATTTTCCTTTGCTGTACCACAATCAAAGTTTGTAGGCAGCAGTTTAGCTTAATCATACTTATGCAATTACTGTCAGAGCCTGACATTTTCCTTTCACCTTCACTATTCCCAGGAGATTAAGCTATCAACCCTTCAAGATCATTACAGTTGTTTACATGCAGGTGGCAAAAGGAGTCTCAAACAGCAGGAAATCTTTATCTCTGGCTATGGCATGAACCAAACTCTCTGAATTTTGGGGATTTTTTATTTAGTGGAATGGAATGGAAGAGGTATCCCCACTTGAGAAATGAACTAAACAGGGAAACACAAATGTTTCTCTGTAAAAAATTTGAGAGAGCAATATAGGAATTCTAATGGAAAGGTTGTTCCACAGACATCCCAGGATGTGTGCTTCCATGCTGAATGATGGGAACTACCTGGATACCAGATAATCCTTTCAATTTTTATTCCCCTCTTAAGCCAACCTGCTAAGGTCAAAGTGGTTGATGCACTGAGAGAAAACTTAGCAAAAGTGTTGAGTAGCTGAGGAGGACGAAGGAGCAGCAGATGAGACTGACAAGTTTTGATTCTCCACTCTTTTTTTAAAATTTTTTTAAATGCCAATTAAACAGAACTTCTGCAGGTGTTCCTGCCCCTGGGGAGGCTGCTCAGAGCAGCTGCTCTTGGGTTGACCAGCATTGAGGCTGTGTGAGCTCTGAAATGTCAGAGTCTGAAAACAGCAGCTGTTTCTGCAGGGCTCCCGTGGCTGAAAGGAGTTGGCAGAGACTTAAAAAACCTGTCTGGCTTCTCAGCCATCCCCTCACTTGGCCTTTAGGAAGCAGCTCTTGCTCAGGTGAGACGTTCTTGCAGGTACGCACACCCACACCCTAGCCAGTCCCCGGACTTCCTCGTGTTTATTTGTTTATAACTAGAGCCATAGCATCAAAATACACACTGGTTTGGGTTGGAAGGGACCTCAAACACCACCCAGTTCCAATCCCTGCCACGGGCAGGGACACCTTCCCCTAGACCAGGTTGCTGGCCTGCAACTCTTCCATAAAACACTGGACACCTCTTCTCTCTTAGAGCAAACTTTGCTTTCAGCCCATTGTCACCTGCCCAACACATAAAATGCAAGACACAAACAAAGCCTTCATCATTTTTTAATTGATTTCCTAAGGAAAGGAAGCTTCTGCAACCCTGCTGCATGTCTGCCAGTCCCCACTATTCATCAAGTACCTTGGCCAGGTTCAATCATCATTAGACAAGAGGTAAATGCTTCAAGGATATTAAAGTCTGCTAAGGGTGGTTAGGAAGAAAGAGGAGATGGGCAACAGCTGGTATTGCAATTATAAGAATTGGATATTCAGGATTTTAATCATAATATTTGACACCAGAGGATCTTCAGAATGGAAAAGAAACGAGATTTTGCAAAGCCTTCTGCTAATGAAGATCTTTATTCTTTTCTTTTTAAATCCCCTGGGCGACCAGCACAATCTGGTGAACATTTCTATGGTTAAACTTATTTCTGTTGCTCTTCATTTTGTATAAATAAGGTTATTTGTTTAAGTACTCTGTTCCCTCAAGTTGTTAAAACCACATCAAGATACTTTTAATTTCTCAGTATATTATATTCCTCATTTCACTAAACTGAAGCACTTACTTAAGCTTATAATGTTCACTCCTCCAGCATAGACGTAGAAATCAGAATTACCTCAAAGGTTCTCCTTATTTCTCTAGCTATATAATCTCCCCTTTCTTTACAATGTAGGGCTAAGTCTTCTATTATTGGTATGGAATATTTAAAACCCATTTAAAATGCTATCAAGGTTGTTTCCAAAGACATTTGAAATGAAAGTCATTAAAGAAGCCATTTTCAGTAATTTCATGAACTCCATTTCTTCCCCAAATTTATATTTTAGTGTGAAAGGTAACAATACGGTCATGTAAGTAAAAATTACCATAAATTTAATTAACTGCATTACGTAACATAATAAAAACCCCTATCTGTTAAACAGAGGATTTCTTCATTTAAAAAGAAAGAAGATGATTGTATATTTTTTTTAACTTCTCTTTCCAGTGACAAGAATGCAGAAAACATTTCGCTTGGCTGAATGAGGAAATTAAGTGATGAAGGCATTGCTTTCCACATGTGATTCCTCACACCACCACAACCTGTGTGCAACCTCCAGCAGCTGCACAACCAGACTTGAAGCATTTCTTCAGTAGATTGTCCTTCCTTTTGAACCAGAGTCACAAATTCCACTCTGTGCTGCAATTTTCAACCTCTTCTTCCAGCTGAACTCCAAGCACAAGTTAGAAATCCAACTGCATAATTAGTGTCTTACAGGCTTTCATTAGGCAACCTTTTTATGTATCAAGGGTGGATAGGATTTCAAGATCTGATATTTCTCACATGGAGATAAAGGGGGCTAATGGACAAAAATAATCCTTTCCAAGCATAAATGAATAGCTGGGCTGATTGGGATGCAGAATAAAGAAGTGGAGCAGGGAAAGGTTCACCATGTCACAGGAGAAGGAGGCAGACACAGATAATTTTGCTCTGGCAGTATTTACCGTGTTAAATAAATGGGATTCTTCAGCTTCTGGGCACAAATGTTACCGATTCCCTTTGACTGCAAGGACTATAAATTTAAGGTTGCATTTCGCCCCTTGCTGTGCAACACCACGCAAAAAACCGAAGCTATCCACTGTCAGCATTGAACCAGCGTGAATCTCAAGGACATTCCCAGCAGAAGGCATTTAAGTTCATTTAAGGATCTTTAATTAATTAAAGACAGGAATCAGGACCTGTCTGTCTTATAAGCTTCCAGGAGTGTTGTAGTCTGAGTCTTGAAAGTCACGATGGCAAGAGCTCTTGCAACACTCAAGACATGAATCTTGGGGCTTAATTTTTGGGCTCTTACTTCTTAAAAATCTCATGTAAAGTCATTCTAGATAATGTACTCATTTTCTGTTTAATTACTGCTTTTCTGGCTTCTGGGTCTGTACAATAATATGGTAAAGAATTTGTCCTGAGGACCAAGAACTGTTTCATAAGGAGATTAAAAAGCATGGACAAAATTATCATGAGGAATGTGTTGAGTGGACTCAGCCCAGCTCCCAAAGGGCGGTAACACTGCATTAGGCAAAATATTTGTACAACTTATAAAGCACTGAGCACGAATAGAAATAACATGAACTCCCTTTGGTCTTTCCTAAGGGCAAAGATAAAAGGATACTCGCAAAGGGATGTGAAATTTCACCTTTCTGTTGCCAATACCTCGTAAGTCACAGGTTGTATCTCCATTTCTCATTCCCGTCCTTGAGCTCTACATTTCCTGAGCACTCATTTGTAATAGATTTTTCTCAAGATAACATTTTAATTTTTTTTTCTTAAAATACAGCTCACAGGAATTAGAGGAAACAGTAATTCATCCTCCAAAGTAAACAAAACAAATATCAAACCAGAACAATGACTCCATGTTTTGCCCAGGTCAGGTTGTTTAAGGTTGCTACTTTTTTTCATTTGCACGACTGTAAGAGATTGGCCTGAAATTTAACTATCTTGAAGAGCCAGTGAAAGCAAAAACATGAGGTGTAATAATGTGTTTGTAAATATGTATGGCCACATTTTTAGATGTGGCACTTAGAGACAAGGGTTAGTGGTTGGGCCTGGCAGGGTGAGGTCAATGCTTGGACCCGGTGATCCTGGAGGTCTTTTCCAGCCTTCGTGACTCCAGGATCCAATGATTCTATACACATGTAGAGATGTAAAAATAGGTAAAAATGTATTTTACATTTGTACTTTCAGGATGTGTTAATGGTTTTATTTTCATAGCATATTCAGAGAAACTGGCAGGAAAAATAGCTAATATTCTGCTGGAAGTTGCATAAATATATGACAGTTATCTCCTAATCATCATCATCATCTCCAAATCCTCAATCACAATTATCCCCACAAGATGTCCAGGAGGAACAACCTGACTTTTCCACTCAGTGCAAATTAATACTGCCAGAACTGAGTAGCTTTATCCAAGTTACACAGAGAGCAAAGTTCCTTTCCTGAGACCCCATAAAGTAGAATCAATAGCTGGATTCGTTTGATCAGGCACAAATCTCATTTTATGCGGCAACACCGCTCTCACTTCCCAAGCAGCAGAGCTGGAGTGGGCTCTCCACACTGCACATTTTTAAGTACCTCGTGTTCAGCCTGGCTATAAATTATCCCTTCACATCCTGAAGTAAAACTGCAGAGGTCCTTGCTATGAAAATACATGAGCAGGAACAATGAAATGGGCATTCTGAGCGGAGATAACCTGTGCCTCATTCCTGAAAATGAACAGCCAGGCTGCGGGCAATTATCTCTAATTGCAATTGGTACAAAAGGGTTTTCATAATGCACTTTTGTGCAATGTGCAAGCTTGAGATGATGTCCCAAGGCTGAAACATTTGTTCCCCTTTTCCATTAAGTGTGTTTTAAAAAATTAATAATTAGAAGAACATTCAGGAGGAAAGATAACACTCTGACATGGTCACTTAGTAAAGACATAAGACTTATTATTTGCCTCTCGAGAGGCCTGATCCTGTCCCGCTGATTTAATACGAACCATCATGTAAACATTTAATTACCAGAACGGAAAGAAAGGACAGAGAAAAAGTGTCATTAAACCCATTTTCCAGATAAAGAATCTGCCACAAAAAGTTCTTCGCATACAGTCTGCATCAAAGCTCAGAAACTCCCAGCCCAAGGGTAATTTTTAGGACTCAAAGAACTTGGAATTTGTCAGAAAAGTTCTCTCAGAAAGATCACAAAAAAAGCGAACTATCAGCCTCAGTTATAGTTTTTTCTGGTCATTTTTTGGGTTTAGATTTTGCTTTGCCCCTGTTGTGGTGACTAACTGTGAAGCAAAGAGATCAATACACCTTGATAAGATAGCAAAGGACAATCTTCCTTTGGTGCTTGGAACATAAATATTGCTCTGCTCTTGTCAAGCAGATCCTACTGTAAGACCTGTCCAGCTGTTTGTAGTTTTGTCAATCCATTAATCATTCCTTCCTTGGGCTGCCTCCTCAGCCTGAGCTCTGTTAGTAAACAACTTTTTCTGAGCAAGTCTTGGATTAAAATTCTGCCTTTCCTTGCACGCTGCTGATAGGGGACACAAGGGGAGCTGAGCTGAAAATGAAAAATAAGCCCTTCTTTATGCTCTGGATAAAACAAATTCGTTGGTGCCTCTGTCCTCTCGTGCTCTTTATGCTGCCATAGGAACATGAAACCTTCAGTATTTACTGAATCATTTACCCGACCCACTGCGTTCACTGTTTAGAGCTAGGATTGCTTTGAACACTCAGCTAAAAGTAATAACCAGGAACAACAAATATCAAGATTTTAGTTGCACTCCATGTATCTCTCTGTTCTTAGAAATTACTTCAAATGTCTATTTGATTAACCAAAAGAGAAACAGAAAAATTAAAATGCTATTTGTCTATAAGTCTCCCGTCTCAGGAATCTAAGTACCTTCTGAATAATAAAAGTCACAAAATTCCCTCTGGGGTAAATGAGTTTCAGCATATTGGTCTTGGACTTGAAAGGTCTGATTTTGTGGAGGGCTGGTTGTGTTTTCTTCCTTCAGAATTATAAGAAATTGGTGTCCCTTCTCACCTTCAATGATCAAATATTCCCTTGAGCCATTTATGCTGATTAGTCTCATAGACAGCACTGAATTAAAATAGAATATTTTACACTTGTTAATTGCCTGAGATCCACAGATGAAGGTACTTGGATTTGTCCAGAGAAGCTGTGGCTGCCCCACCCCTGGAAGTGTTCCAGGCCAGGTTGGACGGGGCTTGGAGCAACCTGGGATAATGGAAGGTGTCCCTGCCCGTGGCAGGGGGTTGCAATAAGATGATCTTTAAGGTTCCTTCCAACCCAAACCATTCTGGGATTGTTTAAAAAGGTATTTTAAATTAATTTGATTATTCCCAGTGGGTACAGACTACCTCATGCAAGACAGAGCTGAAGGAGAACAGCTGAAGCAATGCTGCAAAAAGTGGCCCAATAAATACGACCATTATTCAAACAACCCCAGGGAAATGTGATAGCACCGATGACAGAGCACTGAGTTTGCTTTGCTATCCATTGTCACATTTTCAAATCAATGAGCACTAGGACATGTTTGGTCTGATCTGCAACTCTGACACTGCACGTAGGTTGAATCTGGAGAATTTCCTAAGCTTTATGGACCAAAAAAAATGAGTAAGAAACAATTAAAAAGAACATTTTTTTAACATATCATTAATTTTAGGTAACTCTGCGATTGCCCTCAGGGCCCAAAACAGAACATCTTCTTAAATGGAAAATTCTGTGGAACGGGAGGAGCTGTGTGCTTCATGTCTTGCCTCAGCAGCAGAGATGTTGCCCTAGAAACACAGCAAAGAGTAAGTTTGACAAGGCAGTCTCTGCTGTACAAAAAATTAACTGTTTCCATGTGGTGCACTGGCCATGGCTGTAGATTTCAGGAATCTCACACTTATCCCTGTTTGGGAAACTTTAAAATGTTCCAGTGTGTGCTTTTTGAACACATCAGGGGTCAGTTCTGCACAGGAGGCCCAGTCTATCACTGAGACCATGGTTTGGCAGGAGGAGCACCCAGTGACTCCAGATTTTGAGCCAGTGGTGTCAGGAGATCAGGTGCTGGTGGCTGGCATGGCGATATCTCTGTTTATTCTGCAAAGAACCAGCTCCAAGCACAAGTCTTGGAAGCATCTGCTCTTTTTCAGCCCTAGAAATGGAACTGGAGGAGAGGCTGGTCAGGCAGATCGTGAATTTGAAATGAAAGTTGGAGGCTCCAAAGGTGTGGAATGTGTATCTGCCTCCAAAGAGACTATTAAAGAAGAAACTCTTCTCACTGAGAGAGAGACAGTTCTGCAAACTCCCTTTTTATCAAAATAATAAAGGCAATTTTCCACGTTCACTGCCATCAGCCAGAGCTAACTGTGGGCTCACAGGGCGATAACACATCTGAAGTTGCCCAAATAGAAGACACAACCCTAACAGGCCTTTGCTAATTCAACCATGCTCCCGCTTTCTGATGATCAGGATTCTTTTTTTCCCCTCCCACACTCCTTGGGCCTAACCAGGCTGTAGAACAGTAACGATGAACCTTTTGTGTTTTTCCACAGAACAAAGGCTCCCCTCACTCTCTGCCATGAGCCTGTGAAGTTTCACCGTGTCTCTGAGACCCACCCCCAAAACTTCAGCGGGAGACACATTAAGGATGTTCATTCAGGGCACTTCACACTTCATTCCAAGCCTAATTTCTTTCATTCAAGTAGCATAATAGATAAATTAATTTATTCCAGGAACAGGCGTTTTCCCGTCTTATATTCCTCATCAGTATGAGCAGTTCTTCAAGCATTTCTAAACCCTTCTCCTCCAACCCAGCCTTCCTTTTACTCTCTCCCTCCCTTTTTTCCCTGCTTCAAGTCAATTTTATTTGATTTTTTTGCTCTGCTTGCCTTGAAAAAAATCCCTTTAAGGCTCTTTACTACTTAATGCTCTCTGCACAGTGACTGACAAGAAACTTTTCCCTTTATTATCTCCACTCCTACACTCAGGTGGGTCCCTCATTTGCCACATTAGGTGGTCAAAGTGCCCTTTTAATTCCATGTTGTGATGTTGCCAAAGGTGAGATGCAGCTATTGCAAGGAGTGCTCCTTAAAGGTACATATCTATTTGGAGCTGATCATTCCTGACTCCCTTTTAATTAATAAAAGGACTCATGTAAAATACCTAAAAGCCTGTTGGTGTCTTGGGTACTCAGGTTAGCATGACCCGCATTATTTTCTGTTGGTGATTATTTAACTGTAAGATGATTCTATCATAATAACTCAAATATTTAACTGTTGTGCAGGGTTGTATCTGTCCTACCCCAGAATTATGACTGAGAGTTGGTGGAACGCTTCTCCAGGAGATGAGCCCATGTCCTGTTCATGTCCTTCAGTGCAATAATTTTGATTTTAGTTTCCAGCTGCAGTACTGGAAAAAAAAATAAATATTGAAAGGTTACTAAAGGTTCATTCAAGCTACACTTTCAGTACAAATTCTGAAAGCACAAAATGTCTGTGGAATCACAGCGATAGTGCTGATAAAGTCACAATGAAAATAACTACGTTTCTATGATAACCAGTTGTTGACAGGCATAGTTGTTACCTTATTTTGCAGGGGGAAAAAATAAAGAGCAAACACTTGCCATTAGAATTTGCTTGGATTCTTTGGTGTCCTGGTGGTTTCAAGACGTAACCAAAGGGGAATTACGTTTTCATCTCTGAAAATGCATTTTCAGACTACAGACAGAGGAAGGTTATTTAGCCTCTAAGTTGCAGAATTCAAACAAGACTTTCAAATAATCACTTTTCTTGGATAAAAACAGACACCAGCTTCCCTAAATGGCTGAAGAACACCACAAAGACAAGGCCATGTTTTCTCTGTTTCTTTTGAACTTTGTCAGGCACGATGCTGAGTTAGAGCTTCCATCTGAGCAGAGCAAATATTCCTACAGTGCCTCAAATAATCCTTTAAACCCCGGTGTCAGTGACAAAAGGCCATGGAAACCCTCTACTCATTTTATAGCAATCATGGAGTGGGGATGAGACGTGAGTTAGGATGAGATGTGGTGCTCAAAAACCCTGACAAAGCCTTTACTTGGGTATTTTCTACTGATACAGGCTATTCACTCTCCTCTTCTAAGGCCTGTACAGAAAAACAGCATTAAGAGTTAAGGGTACACACAAGGGACTTGCACAACTGCTGTATGGCACCACTAAATATCACATACAATTTAAGATAAATTAGAATATTCCACAGGGATTTATGTTTGGTGAACCAAAAACTCACCTCTGGTTAGTGAAAAAATAACAGTGTACTTCCCTTGTCATAATTTCTCAGGATCCAACAGACAAAATGAATAAAGGTCTGAGGTAGGACCACGTTTGCCAGCGCGCTGAAATTTTACTAAAGAGCTTTTTTTCCAAAGAGATTATTTTTAATTTCACCTGTGGCAAGACTCTGGAATTTGGGCAGCTGAACTACCCTGATCAGGGTGTAAGTTTACTCACACAGCCAGGCAACAGCTTTTGAGACTGGGAGAGCTGAGATACCCGCTCAGAAGTGGCAGATGCGGAAATACAGCTGGGGAAGACCCACGTCCTCTTGAAATTCGAGTGAAGTTCAGGCAGGATATCACAAACAGACACAGAAATGCAAACAATTAAATCAGATTGAGATGTCTACTGAGCACAGAGAGAGCAGAAACACACACCTAACCATTGAATACCTGAACGTTTAGTTAGATTTCGTTGTTTTCATCTTTGGCTGAGTCCCACCCCACTTGTTGTGCCCGTAGGGTCACGCAGGCAGATCCAATCATAACACCCTCAGCAGCTCCCAGGGCTGGATTTCCTCTGCACAGGGAAACTCCCTCAATTCAGTGCCATGTATGGCAAATAAGGAAAGCAACACTTGTGCCTCCCGAAGAGCTCTGTGTGAATGTCGCCCATTTCCCTCAGCATTGCTAAGAGACGTTCATCTGCTGTAGAGGTGGCTGTGCATGGTCACTGGGGTAAACAAAACAACCCAAATAAACACAAAACCAGCCCCTGCCTTGCAGGAGAGAGGAGGCATGGACAGAATTGCAATCACCCAGAGCAGCTGCAGTAGAGATCTCAACACAGAAAATCCAGCAATGCCACGGGGAGGGGGACGGAGCAAAGTTAATCCTATTATAAATTAGCTTGTGCTTCCTGCTCTGAATGCTTGGGTTACCCTCTTTGTTTCTAGAAAACATGATTTGGGAGGCTTAGCCTGCACAAACAACTGAGTCAACAAGTCCTGTGCCTGCAGGAAAGAAACAGGGGAGCCCTGGTTTGTGCTGATTCATGGCTATTTATTTAAGGCTTAGAGGTATGGTCATAGATCATCAGGTTTTAAATTCCTCTTTGAAAGGATAAAACTTGAATTAATTGGTTAATTAAGTCCTTCAGCTACTGTCAGTGAA
Organism: Eulacestoma nigropectus; assembly: GCA_013397775.1. Classification (NCBI taxonomy): domain Eukaryota; kingdom Metazoa; phylum Chordata; class Aves; order Passeriformes; genus Eulacestoma; species Eulacestoma nigropectus. The sequence continues at coordinate 1,253,907 of VZTE01003410.1, read as the reverse complement.
TCATGGCTTAGCAGATTACTTATATGTAAAACACACACCAGGACTGCAGACTCCAGTCTAATCACAAGAAAGGTCCTGATGCTCATAGATCTTTCCTCACAGCTGTCATCTGGTTAAAGTGTTCATTCAACTCTGAATTGTAGAAAAAGCAAATAGACTCTAAAAATAAGTCAGGACAGTTTATCACATCTGACATTGAGTAGAGCCAAAACAAAATTAAGGTGCAAAGTCTGCATCCTATTTGTGCTAATAATTAATTTGATTTTTTTTTTTTTTAAAGTATATATACTTGAACTCTTTGATGCAGGTGGCTGGCTTAAAAAAAGAATCCAACTGCCTGTTTTACAGAAATCTTTGGGTGCTTAATGACATCACTGAAATTCTGAAACGTTCAGACTAGAATTTTCCCAGGTACTTATACAAAATATGAGCTATGAGCACTCTATTGACCACTGTGTGCTTCTGTTCACCTATGGACTACCTGGCATAAAGCCCCCGAAGCAGAGGATGTGGAATTCTGCTCATCACTTGAGCATTCAATGCCTCAAAAATACTCCAGGTTTTCAGTCTGCTTTTCTTTTAACAGTAGGCACTAATCCTCTAGGGATAAATACCTAGAAATTGATGCCATTTTCCTGCTTTACTGCATCCCCCTCCAGTCCTGTGGAGACTTGGAGGCATCTTCCAGACACAGCATGCAGGATAATGTGAAGGAAGATCAGATATTGATCTGTGGATCAGCAGAGGAAAAATGGTGGTCCACTGATCACCTGCATCACCTCCTCTATTTGGAGTTTGCCTCCCCTAAAAGGGTATTTATTCATCTTGAGATGGTTTCTCCTACTCAGGTGATTGCTAGGAAAGCTGGTGCTTGCTCTCTGCGCTCTTCGTATGAGTGGAAAAGCCCTTCAGAGAGGAGTTTTGGGATGGTTCAAAGGGCAAAGGGTTGGTCGCTCCTCGTCTCTGGACAGTGTCAGGTGTTTCTGTGCTGTGGCTGGAGGCTCACACACCACACACCCCAAAAAAATGGGAAGGGATTGGTTCTGAGACCCCTTTAGTCAGCCTCAGTACCCATAAATACACATCACATGCTTTTCTTTTAGGTAAACCAAGCTAATTTTTAACAGATAAAAACTGGGTGCTTCACACACGTCTGACAATTCTGTTCTTTCATAAAGTTGTGAATGTTTTAAAGAAAGGTTTTTGCTGCTCAGCACCAAATTGATAAGGCAGTTCTACATTAGGTGAATATTAAATAATTGTTAAATGACATCTTTGGGCATGATAAGCAAAGAAGAGCCTAATCTACTTGCCATATAATTATCTTAAAATTATACATGCAGCAATATGTAATTAAAACCGTTCTTACAATTTAAAGATAGGAATTCAAACATGAGAGCCACAGCTATCCTTAGCAAAACATGATTCACCATTAACCTGCTCCATATATTCATTTCTACAGGTGCTTTAATGAATTTAAGTGAATGCTTAAACCCTGAATGAGAAAAGGAAGCATTTCTGAGTCTTGAAATAAAATGTTTTGGGGAAAACTCCCTCAGGTCAGAGTTTAAAGGCTTAAATGAATCACTGAACGAAGTGAACCGTAGATATTACACCTCTAATGTCTTGGGGTACATTCTACACCCAACAGAAAGAGAAGAACAGAATCACAGAATGGCTTTGGATGGAAGGGAACTTGTAGATCCCCCCGTTCCAACACTTAAAAGTGTTGTCTGCAAATCTATGACAAGCTGAGCTAAACAATTCGGGAGAGGATTCGTTTAAAAAAAAAAAATGTTCCTAGTAGCATGAATTAATTCAGGCAGGAATTTCTGGACCACAAACTTCAGATCTGAAAGGAAAAACATTTTGAATACGTACAAGGACCTGTCAGAACAAGTTCTGGTTTTAACTCTGCCAAAAAATCAGTGATGTCGTTTGTGTGGTGTTCTAGATGTGATTCATTAGTTTTGTTGTCATCTGCATCAGGTTTTCATGCCCCAGTGCTGTACCAGCTCTGAACAATTCGAAAAGATCAGGCAGGAACTCGAGGGAAGCAGTGGATGTGAGCATATTTTTATCCACACTATAAAACTGGCATCGAAATAATTGACTTTTTACAAAGTGTGAGACATGTCAGATCCAGCTGATTCTTCTTTCATGGAAGTGCTCAAGGCCAGGTTGGACGGGGCTTGGAGCACTCTGAGATAGTGGAAGGTGTCCCTGCCCATGGCAGGAGGTGGAACTGGATTATCTTTAAGGTCTCTCCCAACCCAAACCATTCTGGGATTCTGATTTATGCAGCAAGGAGATTTAATATACAGAGAATGACATGATATTTGAAATTGTCAGGGACTTCTGGAGAATGTCCAGACCACCCCATCTCCTCAGTGAAAGGTTGCCCAGGATTTTTTCCTGTTGGATGTTGAATATCTCCAGAGATGGAGGCTACACAGGCTCTCTGGACAAACTGTCCCTGTGACTGAACTCTCTGACAGTAAATACGCTTTGAAAAAAAGTTCAGATGGAATTTCCTCTTCTTGCAGGCTGCAGGCTGTTCTTTCTCTTGCTGTTATTGAGAGTACCCTGGCTATGTCTTCTTTCTTTCCCCCACATCTATCCCCATTGATACGATCTTCCCCTTCTCCATGCTGAACAGGCCCAGCTCTCTGGGACTGAGGTTTTCAACACCTTTGTGGAACTGCACTGGGCTCAGTCAAAGCTGTCCATGCCTCTCTTGCACCTCCAGCCCAGCACAGGACACAGACCCCGGGAACATCTCAGTGGGGATGAGCAGAGGGGAAGGATCCCTCCCTCCACCTGCTGCTGATGCCATTCAAAAGGCAGCCCAAGGTGCTTTTAATTTACTTTGCTCTGAGGACACTCTGCAGTTTCATGGTCAGTTTGGTGTCCACTGGGACCCCTCAGGGCTTCTCTGCAAAGCTGATTTCCAGCCCACTGGGGCACTGGTTTATTCCTCCCCAGGTGAAGGATCAGCATTTCCCCTCAGCAACCTTCATGAGAATCCTTTCTGCCCATTTTCCCAGACCCACAGGGTTCTCTGAAGGCCAAACCAACCACTCCCTCTGGATTTTTATTGCCTCCAAACTTGCAGATGTCCCAGTCATTTACATTATGAATAAAAATATTACATGGTATCTGTCCCAAAATCAACACCTGTGGTACTGCATTACTGACTTGCCTCCTGCTGAACTTCCTGCTGCTGGTCACATCCCTTTGGTCTCAGAATTTCAGCCCACTTTCAATCCACCTCACTGTGTATTTATATTCCGTGTCCATGTGGTCGTAGTCCATGCAACTTTGTTCCCTGATTTGTTTGTGGATCTGATCAGCTGCCCCAAAAGTTGCATCTCACAGAATAGGAGAATCACAGAATGGCTTGGCTTAGAAGGGATCTTAAAGACCTTCCAGTTCCAACCCTCCTGCCAGAGGAAGGGACACTTTTCACTATCCCAGGTTGCCCCAAGCCCTGTCCAACCTTGCCTTGGACACTTCCAGGGATCCAAGGGCAGCCACAACTTCTCTGGGCACCCTGTATGTAGAGTAAATATGTAGTGCATATAGAGAAAATATGTTAAATCCGGACTTTGCAGAGCTGAGGATGTACACAATGACCCCAGAGCCAGGAATATGCAGGAATACGCCTGTTGAGCAGTTACAGTGTTGTAGTGAGCTGTGACTTACTCTGAGTCAGTCTGCCAGTCACTGGGGTGCAGCTGATGCTCGGACTCATCCCATTTAATTTTAGCTGCCAAAAAGTTCCTGTCTGTTCTGAGCCAGTCTTTTAGGCTGACTCTGTTGTCAACACACAGAGACAAGTAACCCCAGAGGGCGATTCATCCAACCTCTCTGCATCAGCTCCAGAGAGACATAATGAAGGGCTTGGATTGCCTAATTATTGGATGGTGAAGGTTAGGGAAGATGAATCCCATCAGAAAAAAACCCCAGGTTGTAGGAAACATTCTGCAGGCTCCCTGCCAGCTGAGGACTCCTCTCTGCAGTGACACCTGGCCCTGTTTCAGCTGCTTTTCTCTTCCAAGTAACGTGCAAGGGAGGAAGCAAAAGAGGGGGACAACTTGAGTTCTATGTTCCTGGAGCAGTATTTTTATTCCGCCTGGCCCTGTGATGAGTTGAGAAGGAAGAACTCTTCAGAGTGGCTGGGAGTGAATAAGCTGGGGCCAGTGTGCCCAGGTTTGTTTGTTTGTTCTTCCCTGCGCTGCTGTGTTCTCCTGGGAGCCTGTTCTGTTTGTCTCTTGCATGGAGACAGATTGCATCCCCCTGCTCAATACCAACAAGGCGTTTGTGGTGCTGAAATTGTGCAGGGAGACTGATGCCTTGAGGGGCCACCTAGAAACAGAGACCAGGCAGGAGTGAGGGAATAAAGGTGGATATTTATTTGAAAGGCCTTCAAAGGTGCACCCTGGGGAGCCAAAGGCCACATCCAAGCTGGACCCCAAGATGGACCACGAGTCACGAGTTCTTCACACTTTGATAGGTTTGGTTCATTTGCATATCAGCATCAATTCGCCAATTAAAACTTTAGCTAATGATGGAATTTCTTCAATTTCTCCACCTCTCCAGAGGCCCTGGTTTACACCTTTTGGGCCCAGGACAGCCTAAGTGTCCTTGAACAACGAGCTCGGAGAGGCTCTATTGTGTCTGTCTGGCATGAGAGAGCAGCAGCCAACAGGCTACAAGAAACTTCGGAGCTCCACACTGGGCAGTGCAGGATTTAAAAATATAAAAGCCAGACCCTAAGGCATCAGGACTATTCAGAGAGCAAAGGGGATGTAGGTCCAAACAGGCACAAACAGGCTGACTTGGGGCTCCCTGGTAAATAAAGCCTGAATCTCCATGCTGTGTTAAACAATCCAAGCACTGAGCCATTGAGACTGATATCTGGATTATGGACCACATCACAATTATTATCTCATCAGATTCTTCCCTTCAACTTCTGTTTCACTCCCCAAAATAAAGGTTTCTCGTTTTGTTTCCAGGTCCACAACCATTCCTTGCGATGTCCAAAGTGAACAAGGGATCCAATTTCATTTCCAGCATAGCAACTTGGCCTTGGTACGATGCATTAATTTAAATTTTTTTGTTCATTTTAACAATAATAACACAAAGACCACCTCCTACTGCAGCTGCAATTATGAGGCATGATAGAGAAATTTGCTAGGGGATGAAAAATTGGAATAGACTGGGGAAGAAACACTTGATGTGCTAATCATGCCCTGTAGATATGTCAGATATGTCACCAGACGTCAATCAATCTTGTGTTGTGTTGCCCACAGTAGGACCAGCCTTCACACATACAGTGAGAAAGTCTGGAAACAAAAAAACAAAAAACCCTGAGGTTAAGGCAGGGATGAAGCCGCAAAGAAAGAGATGGAAAAAGATGTCCTTGGAGCTTCTCTGAAAGGGAGATCTCCGAGTTCTGGTTTTCCCTTCCTGGCGGAGATCCCCTTACTGGCCTCCCTGAACACACTGCAGCAAATGGGTGACTTTTGGAGCAATTTTGGTATTTCTCCTGCTGGATGTAATGCTTTTCTTCAAACACTGGTTTGTAGGAGTCATTCCCAAATCATGTGCAGCACTTCTCAGCCATAACTTGGGTGGTCTTTTTCAAGCCCACATCCCACAGAGCCCGCAAGCAGATTGAAAATCCTGACATGGTGCTGGTTCAGATTACAGCCCTTCTTCAGCAGTATCACATATCAAACATTTCTAAGCGTGTTTACAACGCTAATTTCCTTACAGGGCAAATTTATCTTTCCCATCTATCAAAAGAGGTTTCCCCAGAGGAAGTTTTGTTTAGCTGACGATGTGTGCATCGCTGAGAAAGGCGAATCCACTAAGCCCTCTTCATCGGAATTAGATAAACACATCCCCAAAGAAGATGTACAAGAAGAGAGAAGCCTCTTTAACTTCCAATGTGGGAACCTATGGCTTGAAGAGCACTTAAATGGCATTGAGGCAATTCCCAGAAATGGTTTGATGCATTAATCACATTAAAATTTGTGATTTCAGACATTTTGGAAAGTGGATGTCAGACAGAACCTTTTCAAATGACTTTTGAATTACTTTAAATCAGAGAGGTGGGAAAAGAAGGAAAGCACATGTATTTATAGTATGGTCCAGTAAAGGACTTTAAAAATCAATTGGCCTTAAATTCAGTGGAAAACCTACCAGAAATGGCACCAAAAAATCCTGTCTGTCCATTGCCTCTTCTTCGTTTGCCATTTACTTCCAAGAAGAGCCTGGTTCTGCAGGTTCCAATCAGGTAGCTCTAGACAGCAAAAAATCACCCCAAATCCTTCTCTCCTCCAGATTCCAGTTTCCTCCAAGACACTCCAGAACCAGCTGACCACTGCTGGGGGACAAGGGGTCTTCTGTGAAGAGCCCTCCTGCTTGCTGTTTGTGGGGGAATGGGACATACAGAAACCATTTCTGGTTTTCCTCTTCAGTCCTGTGTGGCTACTGGGTGGATGTGCAGAAGAACTTAAAATGCTCCAACTTGGAGGCTTAAGGGAAATTAATGTTTCTCAATGATGACAATTCTGTCTGAAACTGCAGCATAACCCCATTGGTTTCATATTTGAACCTGTCTCACCTGGCAAATGAAGGCAGATATTAATGATAATCCTTCTCTCTTTGCCACCATCTGCAGTAATTCATGAAAAAGAACAGCCATGAACAGTGTGAAGGAAACAACCTTTCCTGACTTGCTTAAGAGCTCCTTTAGCAGATCAAAAGGAGTAAACATTCCCAAGATCTCTATAAAAATAGGAATGAATACACCAAAACTACTCCAGGAGCAGCAATGCTCACTCCAAACCTCTTTTGCCAGTAGATCTTCATGAGTCTAATCTTAGCTGGTTGCACAAAAACATCTATGGCCAAAGCAAAATTGAGAAATCAATAGTGATTTAAAAATATTTAGCAATATTTATAAATATTTCGGTCTAGCACTGGCATCACTGCCCTATATTCTGCTGTGACTGCATGGAAAGATTAATTGTTTTAATTGCCCAAGTTCACACCATCCTGGGCTTGGTTTTAGGCAGTTTTATGAGTCAGAATCAATGGATGGGATAGCCACACATAAATTTAGGTTCTGTGCACTGTGCCAGCCTGGAAGAAATTTTGGCTGTTCCTTAAATCCTGTATCATTTATATGTTACACATAGAAAATACAGTTTACAGATCTATACCACTCTCCTGAACTGGATTTTTAGGTGTCTGTGCCAAGCTGTCAGGAGTCAGAAGAGAGAAACAAGCATTTTGGGAGAGCAGCTCATCCCATCTTAGGTGAGCTCTCCAAAATGAGCCGTCTGACCATCTGCAGGGTACCTGTTTCTCTCTGCTACCTGTAAGTGACGGACCAGTGAGGAGACAGCTGAACAATATTTGGACATCTAAATTGAGATGAATTCAATTTCTACCACAATTTAGTTAAACTGATCTTCGACCTTTTTTTTTTTTTTGGCTCTTTACAGGAGAAGAAATTCTCTACTAACAACACTGGAGTACACCAAGTGAGCACTCAAATGGTGGGCAAACATCCTTTAAGTGAATTAATCTTATCTGACCATATGAACATCTATGTGTTAAGAATGACTATATTCAAATATGCCCACCAATTTTAATTTATCTTTTAATTTATTTAATGCATTTCTCTCTATGGACCAAAATAATCTGGGGGTAGATAATGTAGAAATATAAATACAAATGTCTGAAGCTGAGTAAGATTTTCCCATCTTAATCCTATGTAAGGTCTCGCAGACTCGGAGAAGCTTCTTAGCATCGTAACTTCTCTCTGACACAGGGAAGAATTAGAGTGAGAAAGAGTTCAACTACAAATATAAACAGGAAAGAAGTCCAGGCTGAGGTTCACACATTGTCTCTCCTCTGGAAACATCCCTGGCCCAGCTGCAAGCACTGAGAGAGGGCCCTGAGGCAGAGCAGTCTGGACTGTCACCAGCTGGGATGGGAGGTGTGTTATGAGCCAGAAACTTCTCCTCTTTCATGCCTTAAGACCCAGCTTCAATATGTGACTAAGGACATCCTTGAGACTTTCCTGCCTGGCTGCAAGGGGAATGTTCCTGGAGGCAGGGATGCTGCAGAGAGTGTACTGAAGGGACAAGAGACGAGCAAGAAAGTGCCACAGAAGCCCTGGACAATTATGTTCGTGATAATCAAATTTGGGAAAGCCAACAGAAGGCTGTTAACTCGTAAGAGTCAAAGAGCCAGCATAGCAGCGAACGACATCAACCACAGGTTGGGTGGATTGATTATTCAAATAAGGAGACAAATTGTATTTTTTCCAGTTTTTCATACATTAACCTTTGCCCCCAGATGTAATTAATCCTTAATCTACTTTACCTCTCTTCAGCTGGATCAGAATCAATCTTTGGCTTGCTTCTTGTCTGAGGAACACAAGTCCACATCCATTTATCCCAACTCCTCTGTGACAAACACACGTGCTTGTAGCTCTTCTTTGAGAGCACATTGAGCAGCTCAACTGTCCCCTGAGCCAGGACCTCCCTAACTGAGCTTGTGGGTTCAGAGTGAAACATTTAGAGAGGGATTTTGCCGATCAGTTCTCTACATTTTACACAAAACTGAGAAAAATCACACCCCGAAAATCGCTGGTGATGCTGATCAGTCCTTTACTGTGAAGGAACCCACTGCAGATACCTGAGATAGGGACATCTACCTTCAGTCAAGTGAATCCCACTCTAAAGTGGTCCCATAAAGCAATGAACAAACTGGATCTTCAGCAGTGAGCACCGGCACAGGCACCTGAAGAAGGTTTTTGGCAGACACGTAGTAGAAAGCTCATGGCTCAGAATATCATGGATGGTAAAGATGTGAAGAGTGGATGTGTTCTCACTACACTGAAAAATAAAATCAACCTTCTATGAGCTCGAAAACCTGCTAAGGGTACATGTATCCCTAATTTTGATGTCACACATTTCCCGGGATTGGCACATCCTTTGGGAATGGTTGCCAGCTTTCAGGGCAGGGATGTGTCTAGTTGGATGTCAGGTGGACAATCCTTCCAGTCAGAGCCTTCATTTATTTGGAGAGAATCTTCACCTTCCCATTTGTGTCACAAACAAACCTTTCCTGACTGAGAAACACAGGCAGGGTGTGTGTGCCCTGCTCGTTCCCCAGCCTGATTGTACAACCAACCCACACTTGCCCATGTTAGTCCTCACCTCATCTCTCTGATGAGTACAGCTATCAATAGGAGCTCAGGAATAATATTTAAAGCAGACAAATCAGCACCTTCAGCAGCCTGATATGCTGGCAGAGCACCAGGAGCACGTGAAAGCAATTGATCCAGAGTACCTTTAAAAATAAATGCACGTTTTGCAACTGTTGATTTTTTGCGATTTTTACATTTATTTTTGTTGGCTTATTTTAAAATTTTATTTAGTTATTAAATTTACAAATGTGCTGTTGTATTTTTTTATCTTTCATATTGAACACATGCTCCTTGCCATGAATAAGCAATGAAGCAACAAAGTACTGAGCATCACTACAGGAAGAGAAATGTTGGGAGCATCATTAGGGCTTGTGGGTTTTATTCCATGTTCATGCAGAAGAAAGAAATTGGTCAGATCTACTACTTTTCCCTACTATGGTATTCCCTATACAGATGGTGAGACAGAGTCATGGTCTGCAAAAGGAACAGATAAAATTATGATCCAAAGCAGATAAAATTATGATCAGTAGATAAAATTATGATCACCATCCCTTTTGTTGGAAAGGGGAATGGACAAAAGCATCTCCATTGCTTAAAAAGAAGTTTTAAGCAAAAAAGGTATTAATCCACAAGTGATGTTTTTCCACATCTTTCCTGAAGGATTCAGACACGACCAGCAAGGAAAAAGAGCAGCATAGTTGGTTTATTAATTTTTATTGAATTGTCACTACAGACTTCATTTATAGTCACTGGAATAATTACTTCTAGAGCTGATTTGGCTGATTTCCCCAAAATCACCTGGTTTACAATAAGAGAAACTGCCTCCTCAAAAAAACCCCCAAAATTCTGTCTCTAAAGTGAGCTTAAAAATTGACATTTAACTTTCAAGTTCCTAAATTCGGGATGAATGGATTCCATCCTACACGTCCTATAGTCAGACACTGAGCCCAAGAGCTGTGACAACTTCTAGACAGCTCCTAAGAGAAAGAAGAACACAGTAGGTGTGGTGACACAGCATTGAATTCTCAGCTAACAAAATAATTGACTTTGTGCCCCCGCAGCCAGGCAGGAGGTCATTAGTCAGTGCCTAGAAAGCCGTTGATTGATTCAGCCCAACATCCACAGGCACCTTGTAGAGGCAGAAATGAAAACAACAGCAGGGAGAAGGGCCGGGTTATAAAGCCAAGTTCAAGATTTTGGCTCGCACAGATGAATTTGGTCTGGATTTTGGATGAATTTGGTTCGGATTTTGGATGAATTTGGTTCATTGCTCTGTTGGTTTGACTCATCAGCCTGGTGGTAGTGTCTCGAGGTAAAAATAGGAATGGTGGTGATGCCACCAGAGATCTGAAGCTGCCCACATTGACTGGGAATAACTAAGTCCTGCCTACTGCCATGACAAGTTCTTTGGGAGAAGCAGAGAAGAGGGAAACCTTAATTCTGCTTTCAGCAGGGCATCACCTAAGAAAACCCCAAAACCAAACAAAACCCAAAGAAACACCAGCTGATTTCTTGCAGATGTATTTGCTCTCTTGGACTTCCTTCCCAAGAACTTTTCATAGAAATCCCAGTCCCAGAATCAGGCTCAGTCTTATCCACCTTATCTGGCAAATAAATACAGATTTAACTCCTCGTGCTAAACACTTGTGCCAGTAAGGGAAAGAAGCTTCTAGAAGATCTTAAAGCACTTTTGGTCTGATCTGCAAGCATGTGCAGATTTGGTGATGTTTTTCTTTGTCACACAACAGTGAAAGGAATGGAACATCAAACAAAGAAAAGGGACTGAGTCTGATTCCTGTACCAGTTGTTCAAGCGTGAACACAAACAAATGAAATTATGGTGATTGTCCCTGCCAGTTGAGGAAGAAAATGTTCAAAATAAGAATGCTGAGGTTTAGTGCTTAGGGCAGAGCTTCTGGGACTTGCCAAGGAAGATCTGAACTCCTGACAGGGACTGGCAGTGCAGCACCGCTGCCCTTCACAAAGAGGTAACTTTCAAAATCCGCATTCTTGATTGTCAGCTTGGTTTGTTCAGTCTGGAGAAGTGAAAGCTCTGAGGAGACCTTAAAGCACCTTCCAGTGCCTAAAGGGGCTCCAAGAGAGCTGGAGAGGGACTTGGGACAAGGGATGGAGGGACAGGAAAAGGGGGAATGGCTTCCAACTTCCAAAGGACAGGGTTAGATGGGTTATTGGGAAGGAATTGTTCCCTGTGAGGGTGGGGAGGCCCTGGCACAGGGTGCCCAGAGAAGCTGTGGCTGCCCCTGGATCCCTGGAAGTGTCCAAGGCCAGGTTGGACAGGGCTTGGAGCAGCCTGGGATAGTGGAAGGTGTCCCTGTCCATGGCAGGGAGCTGGAACAAAATGAGCTTTAAAGTGCCTTCCAACTCAAGCCATTCTATGATTTTTGTATGCTTTAAGGAAAAAACAGTAATTTTCAGACCTTGATCCTGAAAATAATTTCCCGCAACAAAAAACCCAGAAGCATTCTCTTCCAACTTCTTTGGAAGGATGTAGCACAAAGGCATTTTGATGTAGCACTTCTGCATGAATCCCATTACCTTCCTGCCAAACACAATGAGTAGTCATGAAACAGAATCATAAAAACATCTTTATGTTTGCATTTTCCAAACAACTGCACTGATGGAGGAAAATTCTTTAATTATTGCTCCTCTGTGTGATTCTTTTCAGATCACACATTCTCCTTAAATGACTATTCACACAAGAAGAGTAAAGAAGTATATAATACTAAAGGAAGGATAACTTCAAAACTGTATTTTGTAGTGGGGATTGTTGTGGTGTTATCACAAGCTCCTTTTTGGCAAAAAAACCTGTGCTTCAAGGGAACAGCTACCTCTGCCTCAAGATCAGTTAATGCATTCAGCTGCAGCCCACAGGCACTTAGGAAAACGTGTTTTTGCTCTCCCGTTCCCATCTTTGCTGGTCTTCCAGTTGGCAGCTGCAACCTATAAATAGCTGGAGAGATGATTAGTCTGAACGAGGAGACTAAAAGATTCACAAATGAAATAATTACAGCACATCTGTGCAGAGCTCTGCAACAGAACTTGTAACACCAGCACTGGGCACAGAAGGGGACATATCCAAGACAACATCAAGACCTGTTTTACATCATTGTTTCTATCATAATGGAGCTGTTCACACTTCATGGTTACTGTTTTTAGGGATTTCATCCAAAACACACTGTCTTCTAAAAAGCCCAGGACCTGGTTCTGCATTCTTCTACCAGCCTGATTTTTTTTCATGTCTGTTCGTAGAAATTCAGCTGCAGGCAGCAATTCGGATCCACGAGCTGGAAAATCCCATCTCTTCATGCACTGTTCATACACCATCCTGCCTTTCGAATAATGTTGTTGTTGGCCTTGCTCAGACAACTGAGTCGGAAAAAAAATTTGCTGTTGGTTTTCACAGCCTCTCATTGTATTGATTTCTCTCCTGTGGTTTGTAAAGCGTGCTCCTTTTCCCTGGTTCCCAGGATTGCCTCTCTGCAGGAAGCAGGGCTCTGTTGCAAAGGCTTCTCTGTGCTGCTGTGGAATGCCTCCACTTGGCATTGGCTTTTCAAAAGCTTTTCTCTCTGCTTTCTGAAGACCCGCAACAGGTTTTCGTTTCAATTGCCCACTCACAGAGTTTTCTTACAGAAGAGAAAAGAAAAAAGAGAAAAAGAAAAAAAGGTGATTTCACAGGGTTGAAATCACCTTGCTTGAAAAGCTGCTAAAACCCAAGCGTGCACTGAAGTGTATTTATTGTCTGTTTTATAAATGAAGACAGAGTAGTTCTGGTGTTGTGAGATGAGGTGATTTTCATCCAACTCAGAATCATTCAGAATCACCTTCAGATGTTATTAAATCCCTCTATGAACTATTACATTCCACCACCACTCCATGTGGTCTCGCCTCAGTGAGATTTGAGAGGTTTCTAACATCTAAATTCAAGACAAAAACAACAACTCAACTACAACAGAAATATCAAGTTGCAACGTGAAAATCTGAATCACTACACTGCTTTCCTTCTCCCATTCCTTCCACAATCAAGATTCTTTCCCTATATATTGCCTGAATCAAAATTTATGGGTCTTCCATTGTTATTATGGATCTTTGTGTGCTTCTAAAGCTGGGTTCACTCCTTGTTATTTTAACCTTTTAAAAGTCCAGTTTGAGCTCATTCTCTCTATTTCTTCTGTAACAAAAAAACCTGTTGAATGTGTGGCAGATATTGAAACAAAATTGGGAATTACTGAATAGCAAGTAAATACCTCAGCCAGAGCAAATACAATGGGACAGAAGGGGGATAACCTTTAGCAGACAGATGGGATGTTCCTCACAAAGAAGGTGCAAATGCACCTGAAAAAGATGATTTCTCATTCTCCCACACCAGCAAGTACAACAATCAATTTAAGACCAGCAAAGATTGTATCAAGACATGTTCTTCCTCCAGTCAAATTGGTTTTTATTTCCATTTACAATACACAGGAAGGGTTAGTAGTTCCAGCAGCAAGGGTCATTTGGAGATCTTCTCATCAAAAATATCATTTAAGTCTTAATTTGGAATGGAATGAATTCAAGGCAGGGGAACAAAGAATCTGGAAGATAGTACAGAGTTAGGAAAAAAGATCACAAGAAGAATAAAAAGAAGTTAAATAAGAAAGAACCTGATGGTTTTTTTATGTTCCTGAAGTTCTCTGCTTGCTGCTCACAGTGTAGAGAGTCCAAGAGACAAAGGAAAGAATCAACTCTTGCAACTAAATGCAGCCCCTCATAGTCAAGGCAAAACTGTGGTTCTGTGAGAAATTCCCAAGTCTTCAATGTCATTAGACATGTTAATAGATTAACAGAAGTTTAGGGAAAAATGGAGTGCAATCTTGTTAATTAGTCAAAAAGATACCCATTGTTATGATCTCATTTGTCCATGCTCTGAGTCACCACCAATATCAGGGTTAGTCAAACAGGCAGCTTTTGGATAATCCATCACCAGTTAAACTCTAATTCACAATTTCCCCAAGTAGATGCATCCTAAATCACTCCTGAACTCCCTCCTGACATATTGCTGACATACAAAACCAACACAAAGCCTTAATCTTCAATTTGCTGTCCGAGAATACGAGTATTTACAGAGCTCTCACAAGTGGCCACATCCTGCCACGTGTGGAGGCTTCAGCAGCATCAGCCTCAGCTCGAGACTCAGCACTGACACAAAAACATGACAAGCAGAGCCCAGCCAAGCACAACGTGAGGCAGGGAGGAACAAACCTCAAGAGAAACTTCTCGAGCTCTGTTGGGAGTAAACAGATGTAAATAATTCACTGTGCATTCACAAGCCACTTTCAAGAACTGGCTGGGAAAGGGAGAACAAATGCCAGCACAATGCAGCAGCCCCCATTTTACCTGAGAGAAAAGAAATACATTGAGCATGAAATGTCAGTGTGAAGTCTTGCCTTTCACAGTGCCTGCGACAAGCTCATACAAACATTCAGTCTAATGCTCCTTGATTAGCAAGCAAGGCTCTTAAGTCTGCCAGGCAATTCTGCAGCCTGGATTTTCACCCCCCAAAAATGCTATTTTTTTCTGAAGCCTAAAGCATGGAAGTAACAGCAACCTATGGGGACACTCCTCTGTTGAAAAATGAGGAATTATTTAAGCATCTTGAAAGCAGAACAAAAAATTTCATGGAATTATGGGGTCACAGAATGGTTTGGGCTGGAAAGGACCCTAAAGAATATCCAATTCTAACCCTCTACCATGGGCAGGGACACCTTCCACTATCCCAGGCTGCTCCAAGCCTCGTCCAACCTGGCCTTGGACACTTCCAGGGATCCAGGCACAGCCACAGCTTCTCTGGGCAGCCTGTGCCAGGGCCTCCCCACCTTCATAGGGAACAATTCCTTCCCAGTATCTAATCTAAACCTGCTCTCTTTCAGTTTAAAGCCTGAGTGTGGCCCTTCTCAATTAGAGGAAGGAGTCAATGTATGTCCTGTGCCTGCAGGTTCATCCTGTGGGACTTCAGATCCGTTATTTATTTAAAATGAGAGACACATCAAACAAAACAGACAAGAAGACTGAAATAGAAAATGCAGATTACGCTCCATATTCAGAAAATATTTGAGCTTGGCAGAGTTTCCTGATATCATCTACTCCGACCAGTCTGCTCAAGCAGGATTAGCTACAGCAGCTGTTCCAGGACAGTGTCCAGGAAGATTTTGAATTTCTCTGAGGATGGGGACTCCAGAACCACTCTGGGAAACCTGTTACAGTTTTAGACCACCCACAAAGTAAGGACTCTTTTCTTCTATTTAAAAGCCATTTCCAGTATTTCTGTTTGTGCCCATTACCTTTTGTCCTGTCACTGAACACCACTGGGAAGAGCCCGGCTCCACCTTCTTCCCCTCTTCCCATCAGGAGAAGTAAGTACACATTCAATCTGAAAGGTAATTTCAGAACAAATATTAGAACATATTGCATCAACATTTCTGCTTCAAGGGGTTGACTGAGTACACAGGGCTGCAAACAGACACTGCCAGCATGGGAGTTCAAATTCACAAAGTAATACATAAATATGATGTTTAGACATAATATTTTATTTACATGCACACAACCAATACAAATGGCAACACAACCAATATAAATGGTAACAAGCCCTGGATTTGTTGTAGCCCCTCACCATGGGTTTGTTGGTTGTTTTTAGGTTTGGGTTTTTTGCTAATGAACAGAACAAATGGCAAAGCTCACCAGAAAAACACACAGAAGCTTTAGAGCTTAATTGGCTTCTACATTTGGGTCAGCAAATGTTCCTGCTACAAAGCCAGTGAGGGATTCTTGCAACCTATTCATGTTTCTCACCAGCACAACAGCAGCTAAAAAGATAGGCAACCATGGCTACCGTCGTGGGATCAGCAAACTTCTTTTCACAGCTGTAAATATTTGTAGTGGAGCCAATTAGGGGCAGCGTGGTTTTGTCAGCATTGCCTAGGAAACATCAATAGCTGCTCCAAAGAATCCTCCATCTCTCCCGATCCCGCCGGCATTTATTGAACAGTGGAGTGGCTGATGGTGCCTCCTCCACACACAGAGCTAGAAGTAGGTGAGAAACTGACTCTGGCAAGGAGCAAAGCTGCTCCTGGAGGCACTGAGCTCCTCAGCTCTCTGGTGGGACTATGAAACCAGCAGGGACAAAGCTCAGGATGATCTCAGGCAGTGAGATTCATTTCAAACTAAGTGTAAGATTTCAGGTTCCTTTTGTGAAGCTTATTCATCTCAAAATCCCTGCTCTGAACAAAAGCCTTTCAAGGGCATTTGGGCACTGATGCATCTGCTCACAGAGGAATTCCATAAGCAAGACAGCCACGTGTATAGAAATCATGGATAAAAGTGGTTTCCTTTTCTTCTGAGTGTAAAGGCAAACATAACCTCATAAATCTGGGAAAGTTTTAAAGAACTAATACCTTACATCTTTCTATACGAGGTCCCTCAAAACACAAGGCACCTGCAAGAGACATTCGTCTGCTACAGTGTTGTGGTGCGTTCAGTGCGCCAACACCCAGCAAGCCACACACCCCAGCAACTTCAATGGTGGGACACGGTTGAAGGCCAGGAGCCTCAAGATTACGGTGAGGGCCCAGAAGCCCTTGCCTGAATATGCAGATCCGTCCCCAACCACTGGCTCCCGCTCTCGCCTCCCTTCTTCCCCCGTTTATGGTTATGTTCCAGAAAGTTCCTTGTCCTTCAATATCCCATTGGCTCCCAGTTATCCTTCCCCGCCTACCCTGTACCTCATTGGTTCATTGTATGTTTCCCCACCTATGTACAGCCCCTTTGCCCCGTATTGATTGGTTCTCTGCAGTTTACTCCTCCCATTTTGTAGGGGTATAAAACCCCATGTCACGCCCTCATTTTTCACTCTTTGCTCTTTGCGCTCCTTGATAAACCCGTTCTCTTCACCCTGCAGGGAGCCCCTCCTGACCTCTTCACCTCCTCCTGCGCCTTCAACATTGGTGGGCTGGGCGAGCCCTTTCAGGGACCTTACCAACCCTCCCGCACCGCGAACAGCTCCACCAGCTTCTCCCATGCGGAGAGAAGGGCCGGCCGCCGACCACCGGAGCTGGCCGAAAAGGTGGTCGTCAGGCGCGCCGTGTCACTGCAGATTTTTCAAAACAAAGGAGGCTGCGTGTCCTGTCAGTTTAGAGGAGTATTTACCATGTCTAAACATCCCTGACTTCCGCTTGTCAGGCACTTCACTGATGTTCAGGACAAATCTGTTTCATGCTAAGAAAAGTTGAAAGATGTAGCACATCAAGGAGGTCAGATGGTAATCCCAAAACTGATTGCAGAGTCATAGAATCCAAAAAGCCCTCCAAGATCATTGATTTTCCAAGAGTTAACCCAGTGCTGCCACGTTCACCACTAAACCCTGTCCCCAGGTGCCACACCCAAACACTTTTTGAACTTTTCCAGGAAAGTTTTATGCCATGTGGATGACAGGGCATTTGAAAAAATTCCTATTAACTACACACCAATATCTCCTCTTTGATTTTTAGAAGCTCTCCACCTGATTCCCCAGATCCATAACATAGTTTCCCCTGGCAAACCCCTTTAATGTGAAGTGTGGCTGCAAGCACATAGATCACGTTGAATCTCTTTGTGCTTCATCTCAGCTCTCAGCACTTCCTCTGGTTTCCTCTTTTAAGAGATCATTCATACAAGCTGCCAGGTGATCAGAGAAACAGGACTGAGGTTCCCCAGAGGAGCCACGTCATGTTGGGTACATTATGGGAATGTGGATGCATCCTGGAGATTCTTGCACAAGTAAAGGGCAGCTGAACCCCGGATCAGCAAAGGCTGATTACTCTGCCCTGCTACGGCAAATTTTAATGCCAGGCATTTCCCCCTGCCCTGCCCAGCCGTGCAGTCAGCAATACTGCAGCTGCTCAGCAGGTAACAAAAACAAACAAAAAAAAAAAGCATGAAGAAATGAGTTAAAATAAAGCCTTTCCTTATTTTCACTGAAGAGGGACAAGTTGTCAAACGGATCTGTTTCTTCTGCAAGCGTTCTGGAAGTTGGTTAATATCTCTCCCTGCCTTTTTTCCTGACGCACTGACTGAAACTTCCCAGTTTTCCAGTGGGAAGCAGCCAGCAACCACCACAGCAGCAAGTGCTGAGCTCTGAGTGTGAGAGGGTGAAGGAGCAGGAGTCACAGGCACCCTGCTGACACACAGGAACACGTCTGCTTTTCCGGAGAAGTCGTGCAGTTGTTTACTGTCAGCTAGGATAACAGGATCATTGCTCAGGCACCCCAGGATACAAACATCATCCACTTCCATGAACAGAGAGGTGACAGCTCACACTGTGATAACCACCGTGCTACCTCATTTCTCATGCTGTTACATAAATCCTCGGGAGGATAATGGGCAGCAGGCTTGCTCAAAAGACTAAAAAATTTCTGGGATGTCAGTGCATCAGTGTTAGGTTAACATAATTCTGGAGTCAGGCAGATTTGGAGAGAACTGCAAAAAGTATACCTCCAGATTTACCAGCCTAAATAAAGGCTTGATGCTACTGGAAATCTGCTCATACAGGTATGTCCTGGCAGTCTGGGAATTCCCATTCACTCAGTTCATCATCATGGAAGAGCAAATGTCTTGGAACAAAATGGAACATAACCTGCTTCATCTGCAAAACCAATACCAAGCAATGCTGCCTAAAAACTTGACAAATCTGTGATTTTTTGCATCACAAAGAGAAAACAGTCAAGACCCTCACGCAGAGTAGCATTTTGTCCACAGCAGAATATTCAGTGACATGATGGTAAAGCCATTATCAAATCAGAGGTGAGAGAATTTCTAGTCCATTAATTCTGCCAATAATTGAGCTCATTACAGATCGTGGTGCTGTGCTGTCAAATGGCTCGATTTTAATAACATTATAAAGAAAACAGACACTCAATTCCAGTAAATTCAGCCATCTGAAAAGCTTGTGCAGGGAGCAGTTTATACCAAAGGTAACATCCAAAACCATGAGTAAAATTTCATGCAGCCAAAATCCTGCAGAACAAAGTGAAAGATAGAAGAACTTGACTTTTAGGGTTATGATCCACAAGCTTTTCTCACTCTGTCCAGGCATCAGAACCTTAAAATCAGAAGATGGGGGAAGGAATTGCATCATTTACTGTCTAATTCCAGGCTTTCACTAATTTCCATTCTATTTGCTAGATTCACAGTGGGATTTTGTGCCAGAAAGATAATTTCCCAAATAACCACTGGGATTTACGTGTTCCCCATAGGTTCCTCTTCTCTTCTGATATAAATGTCCCATTAGCAAGGGCTGATGCTTCTTCTCTCATCAGAGTCATGATCTCAGCACTGACAATGCAAGGAGCTCTTGGGAAGGTGGGTCATGGAATCATTGAGGTCGGAAAAGACCCTTAAGACCATCAAGGCCAAGATTTAACCTAACACTGCCAAATCCACCACTAAACAGGTCCCAAAGCACCACATCTATGTGTCTTTAAAATACCTCCAGGGATAGAGAATGGTTTTATCTGTCTGTTGGACAGGATCCACTTTGGTTCTCACACACACAGATCATCACAACTGGGAGACCAACCGCAGTATCACCGAGCAGTGCGTACAGGATTATTTTACTTATTACTTTCAAAGGCATTTATTTTTCAGTCAAGGATCTCACAATTCCTTATCATCCCATCTTCAGCAGCTCTAACTCACAACAGAAAAAAAAAAAAAAAAACATAGCAAACTTTCCCTGGAAGTTGCACTGGTGATACTGGGGTGCCCCAGCTTCCATGCCACCCAATTTTGTCTTACTGCTGAAAAACACCTGCCTTGTACAAACTCAGACTTTTCCGACAGGAGCCAGCCTGTGGATCACAGCAGGATCCAGCTGAACCTGGGAAAAAAAAATATTCTGTACAATAGAAACTCAACCAAGCCATGAGCAAACCACTGAGGTGCTATCACTGCAGAACTGAGGCTCCTGGGGGTGTGAAGATCTGACAAGCAGTGCAAAAAGGGGAAAAAGGCAAAAGAGAAGAGCTCAATTAAGAGAGAACTCTAAGTTTGCATGGAATGAGTTTAAAAGCTTGCTGTTAGGTCGTGTTCAAAGTCGCTCCTGCCTGGGCAGGTGCACAGTTCACACTGAGCCTCTGCACAGTACCACTGGCTCTCTTTCTAGGCCAGGCTCTGTGTGCACAACCTCTCCTAAATGCCATTCAGCCATTTTTATTTCTAATAAAAGGGGTTTATTTCCTATTTGAATCTGTCATGCTTTTGTAAGAACGCAAGATCCAACACTTCCCGTGTGCTCTGTTCTCTTTGTGTTTGACAGAGAAACAGAGCTGGAAGCAGCGAGGGAAAAGGGCGGGGGGGGGGG
>VZTE01003410.1:1217084-1233252 GCA_013397775.1 Eulacestoma nigropectus | reverse complement strand
GGGGGGGGGGGAACACAGAATGAGAGAAATATTTAGGTTGGAAAAGATCTCTAAGACCATTAAGTCCAGTCATTAATCCAGCACTGCCTGCACATCACATCAACAACTACATTTCCAGAGGAGAACCCAGCTCCTCTCAGTTAATGCTACCAATCATTCTGGATTATTTTACGTAAAATGCACCTCTCAGTTCACTCATTTCCTGCACATTACTGAGAAGGAAAAGAAGAAAAGAGATAGGAAAGTAGGATGCACACTGTAACAGCGGTGCCCTTGGCAAAAATACCTCCCACCTCCCTCTGTGACTGGCTGGTCTGTCATTAGACCAGCAGTTCGTGACACAAAAATTTCCCCCCAAGTCTACTTGCTGGCCTTTCAAAGCTAAGGGCTCCATTTCCAAACCTGCCAGTTCCCTCATCCTCAAGAACCTCTCTGCTATAATGAGTCTATTTTCCAAACTTGCATTTTCTTAAAATAATAGGCAGAGATCTCACAGATGCTGCTACAAGCATTTTTTTTTTTCCCTTGTAATTTTGAAAGCTCAATTTCATTTTTCAAAGTCTTATAAAAAATGGTAGTGCTGGGTAAAATGATGTGTCCTCCTGTACACAGGAGGACAGACTAGAAGCTGTTAATTCTCCCCCTCAGGCTTTAAAAACATTGAAGACTCAGAGTAAGGTCAGAAGCTGGATAATGATTTAATTTTAGGCTTCTTGAGGACTGGTTCATGTATTGAAACTTGAATTTACATCAGATCTATTCTTAAGGAAATTGAGAGGTAGAACAACAGGGGCATCTCCGCTGTCTTGAAGCAAAATGAACAAATTGTACAAACATTTTTGTTAAAAACTACTTTAGTTTGAACTATATTCAGTTTTTGGTAAGTAAGAACTATAAAATGAAGGCCACTCTGGACACACCATCTTGCTGAGTCCTGCTGCAGTTTGATTTCCTCATGTACATCTCTACCTAGAGATTTTTCCATGCTACTGTTCACACAACTTGTGGATACAAGGAGCTTGATCTCATCTTCATTCAGCACCAGCTGAAAGCAATAACACTCCTTTAAAGTAATTTTCTCCATCAGTGATTTCCCACAAGTAGTTTCTTAAAGATCATTTTCAAATAGTGGGATAATAAATGCGCTTTCCGCAGCACATGGTCATCAAATTCCTGCTATCAAAGGCTTTATATTTCCATATTTCCATGTTGATATAATATCATAGGTCCTGCAGAAAAGTCAGTAAATACTGGTACAAAATTTATCTCCCAAATTCATTCTCTCTCATTCAACAACTCTGTTCTCCGAGGTACACTTTGACTCTCCCGTAAGCCCTTTCCAGAGCTGGAATATATGGATAAGTGAGCAATTAAATTACAAGTTATGCACAACTCAGTTATAAGTGCAATCTGTTCTCCTCCATGAACAAAGTGGTGTTTCTCTGGACTCAGTAAAATCAGTGTTTCAGAGGGCACTGAGGAGGATGTTGGTTCCTACTCCTTGCATTCCCTCAGAGGCAGTGAAACCAAGCTGCTGCTCTTCAAGCTTCGGTAGGAAATCAGTTTGGTTTGCGTGCTGCTCCTCAGCCTTCATCTCTGGGAATCCACATCTCTGTGGATAAGGAATATGGGGTTCCAGAGGGTAACAGAGAAGGTCCAGGAACTACAACACCTGCCTGGATCTCCTCTTCCTAGCAAAGTGACCAGCAAAAGAAAAAATTATTTATTTCCACGGTACTGTATATATAAATTTATGCATGGTGTGATTCTTGGAGCTGACCTGTACAGGGCCAGGAGTTGGCCTTTGGTGATCCTGGTAGGTTTCTTCCAATTCAGGATATTCTCTGATACATAGGAGACAGCGAAAAAAAGAGAGGGGGTTCTTACCAGCATGAGGATGATCCTCCCATGGACCTGCATTTCAGGTTCTCTGCTCACCAGACACTGCTTGGACATGGTGTTAAGACTAGAAAAGACTTGTTTCCCTCATGGAATCCTCTACTTGTTAGAAAGCCTTGAGAACAACCTTGCAGACAGCCAGGAATCATCTCCTGGAAAATTACACTGCAGATATTCTTCCAGTACTTTTATTTTTCATCAGCTCCATTCGAAACTTTGCGCTGTGCTGTAATGGCTTTCACGGTTCATTATTCCATCCAGTTGTACAGCACACTGAATCCCATAATAACAACTCCCAGCACTTCAAAATTTACTTGTTCTCCTTGTCATGTCTGAGGGCTTTTTTTTAGATTGCTAGTTAATAATAATCCTAGCCAACAGCATACATATTCTCACAAAAAAAAAAAAAAAATTAGTGAAATGAGCATGTTTTCACTCCCTGCTCAGTGTTCAGGCTGTGCATCCTCCTGTCCCCCTGTGAATTTGAGGCATTTGAAGTTTACTGACCCCGTTAGCACAACTCTGCTGGGAGCCACGTTTTAAAAGTGAAAGTATCTAACTGCACATATTGATTCTGCAGCCCACGGGTGTTCTGAAAAGCTGAATTAGCTTTGGGGAAAAGTTAACCTTGTCACTGCACAGTGACAAAGCAAAAACTTGCTGGTTAAGCTCAGCACAGGCTCTGTCACCCTCCTGTAGCAGGGGAAGGCAGAGGCTGTCAGCTGGGAAATTGGAAGAAAAATGAAGTGATGTGGAGAAGGAGAAGCTGAGTGACAATCAATCAAGAGCTGAGCAAGGGGAGTCAGGATGGGAACAGCAAAAAATTGCCACGAGGAGAAAATGGGAAAAATATACACTGGGATGCAAAGGGGAGGAGAACTGGAATGAAGATTGCAAAGAGACTCATTTATAACTTGGCCAGAAAAAACGTGAGCTCTTACCCCGAGCAAGGCATGGCAGAGAGACTGATCAATACCCAACATGCAAACCTCTGAAAAGAGCAAGTGTTGCAGGCACTGCCAACAGATTTTCCTCTGCATATGCTGCTTTGTGGTGGCTGAGGCTGCCAGCTCAAGAGGAGGGTTGGGAGATGAAGCTTTCTCTTGTGTGCTCGCTTTAGAGACGAGGGAAGACACTGTGGAAAATTCCTCAGGTCACAGAAATGGCCGTTGTCAAAGCTAGAATTAGGATTCATGCCCACCTGGCCCTCACCCTTCAGCTCTGCCTCATTCTTTGCTGTCCCCCTATCCACAGGTTTGCCAAAAGCACCCAGTCACTGCTGCCACAGGAATAATCTCCAGTCCATCAAGGCTGATCTGGAAGAATGTCATTTATAATGTGCTGACTAAGGCATTGATCCACTGGTTTAATGAGCTCAGGAAGAAAAGGGAAGAAGAAAAAGGTGATTTGTGGGAGCTGGTTTCTGAAAGACCAAAAATAAATAAAAATAAAAATAATAAAATAAAACCAGGTCACTCCGGAACCCTGAAATATTAATGTCAAATGGCAGGTGCATGTTCCGAGACAGCTTTGACTCTCTGGGCTGCCTTTCTGCCCTTGAAGCAGAGAAAAGTTTAAAATCCAAAGTTTCTCAGAGAAATGGAAAAGCTCTTTACTCTCAGGCAGGCAAGCAGAGCCTGTTGCAGGTTGGATGTAAGGCAGAATGAAAACCCACCTTGTTTTATTTGTGAGAGGCTTCTCAGTGACACTTCAAACACAAGAGGTGACACAATTTTCTCCCAAAAATCGTGCACATCTCTCGAGCAATGTCCCCTCTTGAGAAGGCACATCAGTGCCTACATCCTGGAAAAATATTGGAGCACTTGGTATGGCTTATTTTCTTCATCGTAGCTCATGTGGGGTTAAGTTTTGGGTTGTGCTGGAAATGGTGTGGATAATTCTGGGATGTTTTTGTCACGGCTGAGCAGAGCTTGGACAGAGCCTTTTGTGCCTCTCACTCACCCCACCAATGATGTGGTGGGGGTGCACAGGGAAGTGGGGGGGACAGCTGGCACAGCTGACCCCAAATGATCCAAGGGATATTCCAGGCCGTGAGGCATCATGCTCAGCAATAAAACTCAGGGAAAGGTTGTCCAGGGATAACTGCTTGGGGATTGGCTGGGCATCCGTTGCTTGGTGGTTAGAAATTTTATACAACATGATTTTGGTACTTCTGGTGCAGACTGTGAGGTCTCAGTGGCCCTGTTCAGTGTTTTGTAAGCAAGAAAGGCTTGTGGGTGAAAGTTTCCTTCTTTCCATGATCTGCTCTTTGCTTCACCTCAAGGAATGTGATCCTGCTAAGAGAGTGGCACATGGGAAAAAGCTGATGCTGCTTAAACGTATGAAAAAAAAAAGAAGTGACACTGATAAACAACGAGAACAAGACATGACAAAGACATAAAAAGTGTGGTTGGATGGAAAAGATTTTGTATGCGGACTGCAGTTTCATTCCCCTCAGGACAGAGAGTGAAAATGTCCCTGTAAATTCTAATTGAAATGACAGCTGTAGTTAAACCACGTGTTGTGTATTAGCAGGTGTGGAAAATGCAGGAATTAATACTCACACCAGGGTTGTGACAAATGCCAGTGTGGAAATATACAACATATGTGGCACAGGGTGTCCATACAGGAATTATCTGCAGAGGTATTGGATGTTATACAAACCTGTACAGCAACAAAGGTACCTTTTCAAGGAGTCCAAAAACTGAAGAGAGATTCCCTTCATTTCTCTGGCTCTTTGCCACTGCCCAGAATAAAGAGTGAGCCTGTAACCAGTCATAGAATCACAGAATGGCTGGGTTTGAAGGGATCTTAAAGATCATTTAGTTCCAATCCCCTGCCATGGGCAGGACTGCCACCCACTAGATCAGGTTGCTCAAGGCTCCATAAAGCTTGGCCTTGAAAACTTCCAGAGATGGGGCATCCACAATGTTTACAGGCAGCATATTCCAGTGCCTCACCACCCTTATATTGAAGAATTTATTAATTATAACTAATCTAAGGCATGAGGAAGGGGCAGAGGAGTCATGGAGCTCAGCTGGTTGGAGCATGGGGTTAAAAACACCAAGGTTGCTGTTCCGTCCCTGCACAGGCCATTGTAAGAGTTGGACTTGGTGATTCTTGTGTCCCTTCCAGCTCAGAATATTCTGTAATTCTGTCAAAATTTTGTAATGCATGTGTAGACTTGGAGGACAAATAATAATTAAATGCTTTCTTTTCCAGGGTTGTTTTCCTGTCCAATGATAACACAGGAGAACCACTGTCCTCTGTGACTCCTGGCTTTAGTGGATTTCAACTAAAAGAGGAGAGACTTAGATTAGGTACCAGGAAGAAATTTTAAGTAGTTAGAAAGAAATTCTTCACCCAGAGGATGGTGAGGCTCTGGCCTCATCACAAATTGCTCAGAGAGGCTGTGAATGCCCCATCCCTGGAAGAGCTCAAGGCCAGGTTGGAGCAACCTGGGATAGTGGAAAGTGTCCCTGCCCATGGCAGGGGTGGAATGAGATGATCTTTAAGGTCCCTTCCAACCCAAACCATTCCAGGATTCCATGATAGAATTATGTCCACCAACAGCCTGGCTGCTGAGTCAGTTTCATGGATGTTTTTCAGACATGAGACACTGCAGCCCACATTGCTCCTACAGTGAAGGAAAACAGCTCCAACACCTTGCAGATTGTGCCATCTGATTTTCATGGCACAATTCCCTTTGCAAGGAAAAGGAAACACACTGGCAGTGTCTGCAGAACTTTTATGTTTTGTAAGATTTTTATGAGATTTTTTGGGGGAGAAAGCAATTGAGGCAATGATGTGAATTTTACATGCAAACTTCTGCATTAGGCTGTAGCCTAGCAACATCAGCAACCCAGCATCCAAAAACTTTAATCCAGCATGCTGGTGAATTCAACAAGTCAGACACTGGGGGAAAATGTGTGGCTGGTGTCAGCTACGTTTTTCTGGAAATTAGCTTTGATAACATCTTTTAAATCCCTAATCCACGAAGAAGAGCCTTTCACAAAGCTGGAAGGAGGTTTACTATTTATCACTACGCTGCTGCACTCCTGGAGTGGAGGAGGACTTTTTTGCTGACAATTCTTTGCCCTCAGAGCAGTATCACTGTTGTTGGAAATGCCAGATTGGAGGGAGAAACTCCCCAAAATTAAACTGCAAGGGCCTGGGAAAAAAAAAAACATAACCCTTTCCTTTTTGTCAGTGGAATTCCAGGTGGCTGGAAAATAGACCAGATCAGCAGATTGGAGAGGCAGCCATGAATAGTTCGAAGTCTAACTGCAAACTGGTTATGAGCAGGGTTCTTCAGGGGTGACACACATCCCACCAGGTTAAAATTGTAGCTAAACAGCCTCCAGCATGGGTGGAGCTGTGGAAATTACCTGGTTTTAGTAAACCATGACTCCAAGGAAACTTTAGGTCTCGGGATTGAAGCCAGCAGGATAAAATCATCCTACTCCTGTGAAAAGACAGAAGGGTTAGGCCCGAGAGGTGCTGCACAAAGAATCAACAATGTTAAGTACTTTGACCATCAAAGTTTTAGAGTCTGTTTATGGTGGTATTTGGCTGAAGGTTGGACTTGGTTTTGGAGGTCTTTTCCAACCTTAGTGATTCTTTGATTCTGTGTTTGGCCCTTGTGTTGCAACCCTACACAAGCAGCTGGCCACGGTCTTGCCAACAGGTCCTTAAGCACACCAGACAGGAAGTAAAGTCAATAAAAACAGCAGCTCTTGCTTCAGAGGAGCACACTGATACCTCATGGAGCCTGTCTCAAACCACCTTACAGTGGCAAGAGACAAATCCCTGCTCTGTCTGTTCCCTCCCAGCTCTGCAGAGCCTTTCTCACCAGGAAAGCCCCACGGGCAATCACATAAATTAACAAATCGGGAAACACCTGCCCATGGTGGGTTGGTGCCACTTGTTTTCCTCATCGGGAAGCTTCTCCATTCTTGATATTGACACCGTGGCTTTGGTACTGCCCACAGGTGTTCAAATGATGAGATCCCAAGGAAAGATGGGATTGTGTCATCAGTGTAAATTAACTTGTATTCCATGCACATAGAATCACAGACCCGCAAGGATCATCGAGTCCAGCTCCTGGCCCTACACAGGACAACCCTAAGAATTCCATCCTGTACCTGAGGGTGTTGTACGTTTCTTGAGCTTTGGCAGCCTTGGGTCCATGACCATTCCTTGGGGAGCCCCTTCAGTGCCCAACCACCCTCTGAGGGAAGAACCTTTTCCTAATACCCAACTTAAACTTCCTTTGACACAGTCCCAGGCTGTTCCATCAGGTCCTATCACCAGATTCGGGTGACCAGGCTCTGGTGACTCACAGGTAACCAGAGACAAGAGCACAGTGCCTGCCCCTTCATTTCCCCTCGTGAGGAATCTTCTGTGAGTGACAGAAACCCCCTGAGCCAGGCTGTTTGGTACAAGACTGACCACAAACCAATGATCACAGGTGAAGTAGGCAACTTTCCACAGGAATATCTGCTGCCTCTCATTCAGAAAGAGTATTTGAACCTACACAGAGAAACACCCAAGAGATGGACAACAGCTCCGTGCACTTAAAACAGCAACTTAAGAAAAAAGACCAAGACCCAGATGCAAACATTTGTTAACAATAAAAGCTGACACCATGTATTTATGCATTGCACAAAACACAATCAAGATTCAATCTGCCAGTTTTATTCTCAGAGTTGTTAGGAATTCAAAGAGCATGTTCGTGTACATGATCATGTTGCTTCAAAAAGCATCTGTCTTTCAGCCTTTTGTGCTCAAACGGGTGTTTTTAACACCAAATAGATTCTGTTAACTGTTGTCACCTTTAAAGGTTGTAAAAAGATGAGATGGATAATCTGGTATGTTGAAATACTGGCAACTCCTCATTAGACCATGGGCTATTCTATGTCCTCTTCATTGACATCACAACACTACAAACTGAAGGACCAATGTAAATCCCTTTTCTGCTAGTACAAGAAGAAGGTGTAAATAAAAAACATTCACTTTTAGGAATTTGTCTGACAGATTTAGCTATGCTAAAGACAGCCTGAGAATCCTTTTGTAACCCTAACTTATCAGAATGCATATTGAAGGGAAGGAAAAATAAATGAAACTATATTTTCTAGGCCGTAAAAGCAAACAATGTGTAGCTGAAATTAAAAGCAAAATGATGATCGTACTCTGTGTATTTAATATGCCTTGAAAATAAATTATAACCTTAATAAACATTAGAAATAAGGAAAGAATGATAAAAAAAATTAAAACGGAAGCAAAATTCATAAATGGGATCGTTGCACAGTCTTAATGCGTGTTGCAGGTGTAGTACCTGGGGAGAAATAACTCCAGGCATTAGGACAGGTTGGGGGGGTGACCTGATGGAGAGCAGGAGAAGGACCCGGGGGTCATGGTGGCCAGCAGGTCAATCATGAGCCAACAATGTGTTCCTGTGGACAGGAAAGTCACTGGGATCTTGAGATTCATTAGGAAGAGTGACCAGCAGCTGAAGGGAGGTGACCTTGCCCCTCTACTCTGTCCTGGACCTGTGTCCAGTTCTGGGCTCTCCAGGTCAAGACAGGCAAAGAACTCCTAGGGAGGGTCCAGCAGGGCTAAGATGATGACTGGGGGGCTGGAGCATTTCTGTATTCCCCCTACAAACCAAACTCCCTCCATGAAGGGAACAAAGGCGAAGCCTCCCTGTTTTCCGTGTTCTGCACAGTGTGTTCCCTTTTTGAGAATGTTGCTGTGAGCAACAGAAAAAGAAGGATCTTAATAAGGAGCGTTTATTGCAAATGAAAGGAAGCAGCCTCTGGACTTCAAAGGTCATTTTTGGAACAACTCTGCTTGGGAAGGCACAGGATGGAAAACCTCTTCTTCTTGAGCCCTCCAAACACACAGGTAGGGAAAGGGAAAGGAATAGAAAAGAACGTGATAATAGGGCCAAGAAATGCAGGAAAAGGCTTAATCGATGAGCAAAAGAAAAGCAAATATTTTCATCACAAATGAGCTTGTTTATTGTTGGAAAAAAAGGAGCTTTTACACTTTTTACTGTGACAAAGAACAAAGTCAACTCCATCTCCCCAAAAAGACAATATCCTGTGGGTAAGCTGAGAATCTACTTGACTGAAATTATCGAAGTGAAGATCAAATTCCAAGATGCCACTTTGAGTCAGGAAGTCTGTAATATCTGGTGATTCCAGAGATTGTAGATGTCCTCCAGGGTACACTGTGAGCATCAAGAAAGACAGTTAGGACTTCAGTGTGAAGACTGAAATGACAGTAACAAGCTGATGGTTTAATTTTTTGCTATGTTGAAGAAAATTAGAGGCATTAAAGACATTAAATTAACATTTTCCTCTTGGCCAGGATGTATAGTGGCTGAAACGCAAGAGCACAATAACCATGTTTGTCACTTCCTCTTTACAATTCCTTCTTCCGAGCGTGACTCCTTAACTTCTTCAACATTTCCCAGTGTTTGAACTCCTGGCTGGTTTCTAAGGAGCCTTGATTTTTTGAATTATTTTTTGATATTCAGAGAGCTTTCATGTTTCGAACAGGTTTCTTTTTCTTTACTTCCCATTAAAAATCATTATATGAAAAAAAAATCATTTTGATATGTTATGCAGCTATTTTATGAAAAAAAGTATTAAAGCAGAAACTGGCTGGAACCACAATAAAATATTTTACTGAAAGATACAGATAAGCACTAATTAAATAACTAGGGAATCCACGTGAATAATTTCACAGAAGGGAAAGTCTTATTCCAAACATCAGCAGAAAAACAGGCAAGAAATTTCCTTCATCCATAGGAAGATTATCAGGAGGTCTGTAACTAAAGATGGGGTTTGGAGTGATTTTTTAATGTGAATTTTGTTTCAGTTTCTCTCTAGCCTAAAATAGTTGAACCAGGAGCTGAGAAATTATAAAAAAGCCATTGTTCATATTAGAACACAGTCCTTATAAAAGTTACTGAAGGAAGTAACCTCAATAAATATTACAGATAATAAGAAATATTAATAACCCTCCACTACCAGAGAAATGTAACGTGTCAACCTCCCACCAGATCTCTCCTGGTTTTGGGCAGGAAAGATGTTTATATGCTATAGAATTATCTAAGGGAACTTTGAGAAGAGAAAATCTGGCCTAAAATTTGCTATTAGGAGTAGGGCAAGAAAATAAACACAAAAGGAGAGGAAGGGACGGAAAAAATACTGCAGGAAAGAAAAGTAATAGTGAGAAGTGCATGAAGAGGAAAATGGAGAAGAAAAGGTAAAAAATAAGACCATCAGAAAAGCACAGGAGAAAATGGAGACTTTTGATGGAAACTTATTGTCCTAATTCAGGAATTGAAAGGTTGCAGCCTAAAAGGCCAGCATTTCCCTTGCTATCAATATCCAGAATATGATCTATTACTGTAATTTTGCGGAGCTCACTACTCAGTGAATATGGGAATATTTAACTGTCAGCAGTAAAGTCCATATTTGCAGAAAATGCAAGGCAACAGAATGAGAGTTGTAATTATTAGGACGAGTATAAAATTGGAAAATGACATGGAAGTCAGTGAAGAACACAGTTACAAGATATGTTCAAAATGAAATTAAAATGGATGGGAGAGATCTTCCAAAATAATTGTGAAGAAAATATTAACGTAGCAATAACAATATGATAAGAAAAAAGTAGATGTTATCTCAAAAGTGAAATAAGATGGTGTAGGGCAAATGACAGATTTTTCTACTTTTAATTAATGCAAAAGGTAAAAGAAATTAATCAGATACTAAAGAACTACTCTTGCCTCAATTAGAAAATTCCTGTATTGTGTCCATTTTCCCTTTGTAAAAAGGACTATACTTAAGAATTTTATGACAAAGTCCAGAAACATGTATGATCTAATTTTACGAAGCTGTTAAAAACAATATGAACTTTTGTACTCTCAGAGTTATTAACTCCATCGTGGAAGGTAAACACATTCCTTCCCCTGGAAAAAAACCAGTGATGACAAAAATAAAGCGCGTGGAAGAGGGGCACCAAACAATTTACTGCACATGAGTCTGGTTTTTAGCATTACAGGTTTTAGCAACAGCAATTGCAGGTTAGGTGGATACACAGAAGTTTTATTACCATAAATCAGTGAGGTTATTTTTTTCCTGAAAACTCAAAGTAATGTGGGAAGAAGGCAGGGACTGATTTCATGCTGTATTATTAATGTGTACACACACACAAACATGAGGTTTTCACATCCATAAAAGCTCCAGGCATAACTTATTACATCTCTTTGGGCACAAAGAAATTTACTTGTCTGAAAAGAAAGGGAATTTCTGTGGATGACACACTGGGAGGAAGATTGGCCTCAGTGTTAAATTCAAGATGTAAATGTTTTGTTTTTTTTTTTTTTTTTCCATAAAGATCTTTGAGTTTCCATGCTCACTGAGGGAAATTCCTGAGATCAACATAAAATGAGCAGTAGTGATCACTGTGGCTGCCTGGGACTGTCTCAGCCGTGAAACCTCTGGCCATTCCCATCAGTCCAAGATACAAAGGAAAAGGGATTAATCAGGAAATCAACGCAAGCCAGTGTTCATTCCAATGGCAACGCTGCCTTTGTGCCACGCCTACACGAAGGCATTGCTTCTAAACATGTAGGCAATGTCCCATCTCCAGAAAAAAATGATGAACAAGAAGAGTTATTACTTCAGAGAGGGTTAATTAGGGGTTAGATGTATTTGCAGTTTGGGTGGGTTGCATTGTGCTGGAGAAGAGTGGAGTCAAGGATTTAATTTTCCATAAGCAGCGGCTCTGGGGAGCGGGTGACAGAGTTTGAGATGATCAAGATAAACGGGCTTGTGAAGGCTGCCCATGGCATTTCCAAGCTCTACAAAACCTGATGTTTCAGGAATTGTCTTCCAGCTTCTCAGCCTGTTGTGAGCTCAGATTTCTCTGGAATGTCCCTCTGATTCCATTTCCTGATTAAGGCTGCAGCTCCTCCTACCCTTGGTGTTTCCCTTTCATGAACTCTGCCCAGGCTGAGATGCAAAGCACAGACTGGCTGACAACAACCACTGAGTATCAAGTCTTTGGAAAGCTGCAGTAGCACCTACCTCGAGCAATTCTTGTGTGTTTCACAATTTAGAGGAATTTTGATTGTTTTTTAATTGTTTTATTGCAACCTTAACAACGTAATATTAGCAAAACTGAATACAAGCCTACAGGTTTGGGGTTTCTCTAAATCAGAAAGTTTATGATCCTCTTCAGACATGAACAATTAGCAGAAGTTACACTTTTTTTTCTGAAAAAAGGATTAAATCTCTGGACATCCTCTATTTTCATACGGCATTTTGGTTTGGGTATTCATCCATAGAGGTGTCACATCTCCAAGATTGAAATCTTTTATTTCTGCCACTAGGAAAAGGTAAGGAATAGTAGTGAGAACACAAGGCCATCATTTATAGGTTTTTTAACATAAACCAAATTTACCTCCATCCCACTATGGGCTGGAGAGCGATGGGGGGATTGAATATGCAAATATTTTAGACTAAGCTTGAAACAAATTTTGAAGGTATCACTGCAAGCAGATGAGAAACATCTTGTAAGAACATGGAAGGAAAACTACAAACATGCAGAAGTGCGAGTTTGCCATTGTAGGCAGTAGAATACTCTAACCTTAACAAGAAAGCAGCATCAGTCACAGTCTGACCACCAGAGAGAAACTGGTCACTTATGTCAAGACACATTGACTGATTTGCACCATCATGACAGGAATCACTAGGAATTTTTACAGCTCTGTTACTAAAATTCCCAGAATTTCAAGTCAGCTGCAACTGCCTTGTTCCACTACGAGAAAAGCAGGTCAAGAAAGTGATGTTTCCTCTGATGAAGTCACAGGCAGTGAAAGGAGAACTGTGCATTGTGCAGTTTTTGTTCTATCAGCTGAACATTTCCTCATCCCTGCTCTACAGGGACCCGATAAACGAATTCAAGATCTCTCCTTTGTTTCCCTCACATCCACTCAATGCCTCCAAGATTCCTAAGGGATGAATCTCAGTCATGTTCAGGGAGAAGAGCAAACACAAAGCTCCCATGTCAAGGACTGAGGATGTTCCCAGTACATGTTCATTATCATTTTCAAGTCAATTTTTTTTTCAGTTACCTTTTAGGGAAGAAGAGAGACATTAGGAAGACAGACATTGTAAAATACTCAAGCTGTACTGGGTGACATTTTTTTCCAGTGCTCAGGAGAAAATTTTCTCAGATTGACTTTGATTTAATAATGTTCTCTTGTCTCTGTTCATTCACAAGGTGAACAGGGTGGGCAGGTAAACAAAGAATTCCCACCATAAGGAAAAATTATTTGTTCAGACACTAGTAGTCTGTCACCTCTCACACTCACTGTTCATTTCCCAGCCACTCTGAGCATGATCTAGGCCACTTTTTCACCTACACCATGACTGAAAGTTCACACTTATGTCCAGAAGTCAGTTTTTAATACTGGAATATCCCCTCACCCAAACAAGAAAATTTGAATGTTGGTTTCAGAACGGACCAACGACCCAAGGTCCTTGTTTGTATCCCTTTTCAGAAATGTAAAGGGTCTTTTCTCCGGTCCCTTCAAAAATCCTCCTGAAGTTAAGCAGAAGGGAATCTTTCTTCCCAGTGCTCTGTGTCCAAGATATAATTGGAATTAAGATTTCCTGCATGGCAGTGAAAATACCCAAGATCCTGACACCAGCCGGTCCAGCCCACTCTCCATCCCCAGGTTTGCTGACTCCATCATGCCACACAGAGGCAGCCTTTCTCCCAGTTTCAGAGGAAGGTATCAACCTTTCTCCCAGTTTCAGGAGAAGTTATCAACATTTCCCCCAGTTTCAGGGTACAAAAGATGAGTCTTGAAAAGCAAAGGATGTTTCCTCTGCCATGAAACACAGCCTGCACAAGCCCTCCTTTAGAAACTCAGCTCTAGTGGCTGCATCTTGTTTGCATCCTTTTTTCTGGAAGGTCAGAAGACACAGAGCAATGCCGTGGCGTGTTGGATATTTGGTTAGACTTACCTCTTGTCCCCATGTCGTTGCAGAAAGAAAATGGCAGGAGAGATCACAGGACAAGAAAAATATGATTAAAAAATGAGATTTGCTCCATCTGAACTAAGTTTATTGCTCGTGCTGAACACAAGATGATTCTTAGTGTTTCTGTGCCTATACAACACAGTCCTTATACCACATGGAAAGAGAATATTCACTGCACAGCTTTCCAAAGAATAAGTTAATAGTAATAGCAAATACAGGCACTTTTACCTGAGTCCCTTTCACCTTCTCCATTTCAATAAAAACAAACAAACCAAAACACAAACCCAATCACCAAACTCTCTCAACTTCCCGACGCTCACTTCCTTTGAAAGTAACAATAAATTTTCAATATATATTTGAAAAGTTTTGATTGCTCCACTACTATTGACATTGGCTGCTAGTTTACTCCAGCACAGGAAACGCGAGATAGCATCCAGACTGTCAGCATCCTTTTCATGCTGTCAGACCACATCAGAGGAGCTCACGTCACCCACATTTGCTATTACACCTCAAATGCTGCATCTGCTCCTACAGTCATTTAAGGAATTTGACAGATAATTCTTCTGCTCGTGCACAAAGCCCCAGCAGACACAATGCTCAGCAGAGCCCGTCAGAGCTTGGGGAACGGCTCCAAAATCAACCCATGGCAGCCTCAGAGCTGAGGGTAGGATAACCCTTGGGCCTCCTATGTGCATTAAAGATTACTCTGAACTGCCACCCTCGCAAGAGCAGACAGCAGCTCTTCCCTTTGGATAACGGGATGTTTTCATGGCAGCCTGAGGAACACTGGGTCTGCCTCCCAGTGAATCCAGTCCGAGCCGCACCATGTGCTCAGGCAGCTCCAGAGTGCTCAAGACAATGCAAAAAGCACAAAGAGATGACTTTTCACAAGCACATTCACGCAGCAATGATGAAAACCCAGGAGCAAAATGCTTTACTGACGGAGAGGAATGATGCTTCAGCCTGTCCCACACAGTTACAGCTTCTTACTTTACTTAGAATAGGTTGGAAATTGCCAATAAGAAAATTAAAATGACTGGAGCTTGTGGGAAGCATTTTTAACGTATTTAAGACTTGTCTCACAACATCTATCATGAAATATTTCAGTATTTTGACTCAAGACACAGATTTCACCCTCTTTATAATGTCTGGATAAAAAAAAACAATCTCAGATAACTAAGGACCATGTTTCAAAAATGGTGTGTTTGGGGATTTTAGTTCCCAAAGGTGCTTTGATGAGTTGTGTGGGAAAGATAAAGATCTACATCTGCTTCTGACTTGGAAACAGGAGCCTTAAGGCTACTGAAAGTCTACTGAAAATATAGTGGTAAATAAAATACCTTTGTTTATATGTGAACAAACAAATATATAAAAGATAAAATATTTATATATAAACAAACCAATGTGTTTGTTTTCATGTACAAATATATATAATTTCATACGCATTTCAAATTTCAGGTGTATATACACACACACACATATATATGAGGAAACCATTCAAATATGTAAAATAAAAGTGGAAAAACTTGAAGCCTTTCTCTCTAGTTGGAATGAGGCCTCATTCTGAACCATCTGTCAAACTTGAACAAAGCCAAGAGCTCGTTCAAGCCCTGCCTGAAGCTCAGATCCCCCCTCTCTCCAATATCCTCCTTGTCAAGCTCTCCCCCACATTCTACAGCTCAATGTGATTTATCGGAGGTGTTGTCAGAGCCCTTAAAGCATCTCTTGGGATCTTTTTCAAAGAATCCAGAAGTCAAGGCACTGAATAACAAAATATGGTGTTAAAACCCTCACATTAAACTCAAAACTTCCAGGCTGGGTATTACTTGTTATGAGTTTGACCAGGATTTTTGTGGAGGAAGAACACACAAGCAACCAGATTCCCTTAGGATTATTGCTGCAGTGGTTTTGGAGAAGAGTTTCTGTCCTCCATGTCCTTCCACAGAGCAAAGGACAGGGCTGTGAGCTCAGGGACAGCATCTGCAGGATGTTGGTCCTCTTGGGCAGCCGAACTCATCAGAGAGGATTTGGGAATGCCTGGAAGGGAGAGGCTTTACCACGCTTTGATCTCACCCTGTCTTTGAAGATCCTGACTGCCCTTAGCAGGAGCTCACCGAGCACATCTCGGCACAGTAAATCCCAGGCATGGAATGTTGGCTCACAAGATCCTGGCCTGGGGAAGAAAAGAATCCTACAGACAAAAA
>VZTE01003410.1:1203453-1217040 GCA_013397775.1 Eulacestoma nigropectus | reverse complement strand
AAAAAAAAGTGGATCTAGACAGGTAAATTAGCTCCAGCAGCCAGGGAGTTAAAACTATTTCAAAGGAAAAGAAAATAACCAATTAAGAACAAATGAGGAATTTATGAATAACTAGATGAGTCCACCTTGACTCAGGACATGATTCCTACTAATCTAAGCTGAAAATTAAGAAAATTGACAGTAAAAAAGGCACTTTGACTGTGTATTTACTCAGTAAGATTTTAAGTATGGAATAATTGTGGAACTTGTGGAATCCACTGCAACATTTTGGGGATAAAAGAATGAGATGACCGATAGATAACGGGTGCTCAAACTACGCTGAAAATCCAACTCCATTTGCAATTTGGAGCTCTCAGCTAGAGAGCAAAAGCTTTGGAAATACTGATAAAAGTATTTACAGGGAGATTTGCATCAAGAAAGCCAATATACTCTCAGACTGATGGCCTGAAATCTAGAACTGTAATAACATCTCCTCACCTGGGAAAAAAGGGCCAAATGCTTGTTTACTTGCAGAAAAATGAAGGGGTTTTTTTTGTTGTTTTTTGGGAATAGTTTTACGTGTCAATATTATTCTGTTCCTTTCCCATTCTTCTCCTCCCTCCTCTAATAAAGTGCTGTTCACAAAATCAAATTAAGTCAATTTTTTAAACTGACAATTTAAATTGAATAAAGGTACAATTTGAATAATTAAGGCAGTGTAAAGCACAGAACACAGTTATCTACTCAGCACTGACTACAATTTATCAGGTGTCCCACAGCACAGAGGCCATGGCAGTGCAGCCAAGAAATACCAGGACCTGGGAGCTGCAGATTCCCAGTCAAATTCTAAACACAATTCTAAGTTCTGCCAGACCTCAGTATTTCACGACATTTTTTCTCTTATTAATCAAACTGCTAAAATCAAAACACTTCATTTTTTTTTTAAAGCAGACTTGTCTCTTACTTTGTTCTTAGCTGGAAACTGAAGGGATAAATGCAGCTGGATCAGGATTTTTGCTGTTCAAAAGCACATTTTGACTTGCAGACATCAGTAACGCCATAAAAAGATTAACAGCACCATGGATAGGGCTTGAGGGAAAGAAGCTGCAAACACAAAGTTGCTGAAGACTCACGATTTAATTGAAATTGACTTTCTTACAAAATGAATTAGTGACACTCTATCCTGCAGCTCTGGGTCTCAGAGTGATTTACCCAATTTTCACGGAAATAAAAGAACTTCGAGCAAAAATCATATTAAAAATACAGCCTCATGATTTTTACCAGTTTTACAAGTGATTTTAAAGATGAAAAAGATCATTGAAGCCATCTAAGCAACTCTGTTAAGAAGCAAACTAATTAGTAAGGCCGTGTCTAATCAATACTTGTTTTCTCAGTGAGATGAGCCACGGAACAGGGTTACTTTTCCAGCTGTTAAAAGCTGTGGAATTTCCTGAGAAGAAGCTCCTACACGTGGGTGTGCCAAGGTTTTCTACCTTTGTCCTCAGTGCTGTTTCCAGGCTGTGAAAGGCACCCCCACATATTCGCCAGCCACGCGGCAGATGAGAACTTCTGAAAGGTGCTTGAACAGCTGAAAAAGCCGAGCAAACCTTCTCCTGCTTCTCAGTATAAAGGGCAAGTGCTTGGGCGGTTTGAAGTGTCATCACCCACAAGTGGCACTCAGCCCTTGTGTCTCCCAAAGGCCACGTGCTCAAAGAACTGGAATTTCTGGGGTTTCTTTTCCTTGGAGGTTGGCAGTGGGCTTGTGCTGTCAGATGCCACAATAAGAACGAGGGTGACTGCCAGGCTTGAACAGTGTAAAGTGCAAAAAAGTGTAAAAAGTGGTGGTTGTGTAATTTTATTTAATTTACTCAGTTTATTCAGAAACAACCTCCAAGCAGGGCACTCCCCATTCCATGTGCTCTCTTCCCTGTGAAACCCTGAGAGCCAGAAATCAGCCCAGGTCTTCTGAAATGCTCCCTTTGAAAGCAGAAGAACAGAGATACTTTTAAGTCCTTTCATCCTCAGTGAAAGCTTTAAGTAATTTCCTTTTTTTTTCCTCCCCCCTCTGGACTGGTGACAGGGATTCAGTTCAGCAGAAGAATAATCTTGCCCAAGTCTTCAAAGACAACATGAGAAGTTCAGCGAAAAATTCTTAATCGAATCTGCTGATTACAGCAGAGGTCAATCACAGACACTTTTTGAAGAGCTGGAGAATTTTTAAGTCAGGTATTCTTTTATAAGCACAGCACTTCAGCTTACTGCTCTGTTTCCAATTTAATTGCCAGCATTGCTCTTGACATGTTTCTTCTCCAGCCCATGTCTATTTTAACAAGTCCTGCAGCCCTGGAGCAAGGAACTTCGTTGAGCAAAATAATTAGTGTTGAAGAGTCAGTGTTCCCACTACGCTCTTTTCAGAAGGTTTTGGTTTGAATTATCCTATCCTACTGTCCACTGGCATTTTACACGTTTGTCAGAAGTGCATCTTCCAGTTAATCTGCACCCAAAAGGAATTCAGCTGATTTACTCTGACATCGTTCCATGATGTGAGAGACAGCATGGGAACCGTGGAGAACTGGGAGAGTCGCTTTCAGAGTGCACTTCTAATCTGTAAATAATGTCTGCTTAAATTTTAGGTGGCTAAAATCTGTCACTTTTCGAAGTGCGACTGTTTTCCCCAAGATAATTCAGGTCCACAGGATACAAGACCATCATGACCAACGCGGCAGCAAGAAGGCAACTCACAGCAACAACTTTCTGCTACTTGAGAGAAGGTAAAAAATCTGAAAACACAGAGAGGACATTGGTCTTCCTCACTTACAGTTACCACATCAAGCAAAAAAAGAAAACGAAGGGCAACAGTATGGTCACTATTTTATTCCCTGATGGGAAACCTGGTATAAGATCAAAATTCCAATTTTATTGTTGTTGTGCACCTCAGTCTAAGAAAGCCATTCCAAGTGAAGGCTGGAATTTTCTTGTGCAATTTTGCAAAGCTGCTGCTTTTCAGTTACTGAACTGTGGGGTCCTTTTTTTGTCCCTGCAGCTCAGTGTTGCAAGGATTTTAATTTCTGAAATATGTTTCACTGTCCGAAGCACAAAGTCTGACTGCTTGTATACATCAAGTGACACGTTTAATTCATAAAGCTGCATTTATGAGATACATTTTACCCTTTAAAAAGGAGAACCAGCCTGAGGATTACCAACTGAACTTCCAAGAACTAAGATGGTCCCTGCAAATTTTCCTTGAAGAATTGCCTTGAGAGTGGTAGCACAGCCTCATCAACAGTTTTATATATCCTTATTTTTTTCTTGAGATTGATGAATTTGCCTTCGGATCCTTGAGGTATTCAAGAGCCAAGAGACCTGACCAGATTTTGAGTTTCCCAGCAACATGGAATACTGGAATGTCCAGTGGTGACCTCACAGATCACAGCTTCTCCATCAAAGAAGGCCAATATCCCATGCTGCAGGGACTCAGATGGTCAACTACTAACATCCAGTCTGAAGGAGGGTAGGTTTGGATGGGATATGAAGAAATTCTTCTGTGTGAGGGTGGGGAGGCCCCTGGCACAGGGTGCCCAGAGAAGCTGTGGCTGCCCCCGGAGCCCTGGAAGTGTCCAAGGCCAGGCTGGATGGGGCTTGGAGCAACCTGGGATAGTGGAAGGTGTCCCTGCCCTTGGCAGGGGGTGGAACTGGATGGGCTTTAAGGTCCCTTCCAACCCAAACCATTCAATGATTCTACAGTCTAGACACTCTAGGAAGACAGAGCTTCTTCCCAGTTGCCTTGTGACTGCGTCTGCAAAAGGAAAAATTTACATGTGCCTTTGGAAACATCTGAAAGCACACAGAGAGTCTCACTTCAACGATGGGAGTACAGGTTAGGTTTCGTACTGGCTAAACTCACCTGTGACTATCAGAAGAAAGGCTCCAAATGTTGGAGCTTCCAGCCTAGATAGCAAATTTTGAGCAAAGATGGCTCTGGGATATTTTTCTGGAAAAGGAAGAGCCTTTGTCAGGAAGCCTCTGTTTCCTGGAAGGACTCTCTACCTGTTCAACAGCATTTCGTTTTTCGTCAAGTCCTTCCACAGAAAGGGGCCTGTGCATCCAAAGCAGAAGCTGAAAAAAAGCTACAGAATTCCAGAAGTAAGTTATTACTGGTTTGGCAGTTGAACAGAATCTAAATCCAAGTACAGAGAATTCACATGTTTAACCCAAACTTGTACTGGATCATTCTCTATGCCCCACCTTTTCATTGAGAAGATACTTTACTGGCTCATTAAAATCACTGAGACTTGCACATGAAACAGTCTGTGAAGTATCCATATATGTATTTTTTTCTCCTCAAGGTTTCCTTGTCTTAATATGAAACTTAATAAGCCTAAAACTCTTTTAGTCCACCTCTCAGAATTTCTTTTTCTCAGTCATTTTGGACAGCACCGCCTTCCCATCTCAAAAATGGCTTCTTTTTCACTTCCAACCTATTTTAGCTTTGTTGTCCTTTCCTACATAACAGTTCTAACACTACCAGCTTCTTCGTAATTTGCACCAAACAGAAACTGTAACTCCGTTTCCTCCTTCTTGTATCTCAGTAACTCAAAAGCCTCCTCCCTGTCTGAGCCAAACCTTGCCTTCCTCACAGTGATCACAGGCATCACTTTCCTTTTTGCTTGGCCAACTACAATATCCAAACTGACACCATCTTCTCATCTGTGAAGAGATGAGATCTTTCTCATTCCATCAAATATCAATCACTTGTCTCCTCCAGTGTCAAGAAATAAGCACAGCAGAGCAGCCAAAAGTAGTTTAAGTGGGAAGTTTTGTATAGAGATAGGCAGGAACAGGATGTCTGAAAAAAAACATTAAAATCTGAACTCGTACCTCAGAGGCATCTAAACAAAAGCAAAGGACTGCAGCTGTAGAGCCTTGATGGGATTTTTCTCTCCACTCTAGGTACAACCTCCTGGTTTTGCCTTGCACCCGACCTCTCTGAGCAAGGTGGTCCTAATTAAGAATCGTTCCCTGACTACTTTTAATGAATGCGTTGAATGACTCAGTATCAGCTGACACCTCTAATTAGCAAACAGGAGTTTTAAAGTTATCTTCCAATAGAGTCTTGAGTGCCCATTGCCTGGAGTGGTCCCAAACAAGTACACTGACAATTCTGGCTCTCCCAAATTTGCTCATAAATCTGTAGACAGAGTTCTTTTCTTTCCAATTCCCACTAAAATCTCCAACAACGGTACCATCAAGTGGCTCTTGTCAACCATATTCCACATGCAATGGCAACCAGTTATTTTCCTCATTTTCCCTGTGCTCAACCAGTCACCAGTGTCCCTTCTCTGTCTGCTTTTTATCATCACACACACTTCCCAAGGATAGAGCCTGTTTTTAATTCTGGGCTCATGCTGCAGGATCGCAATCCATGCTGAAGTTTCACAGGTATTACAATAACCGATAGCAGCCACACCAAACACGGACTGCTGGTGAATGAGCCAAGCAGTGCATGTCCTCACAGTGGTATTTTGCATATAAAGGAAAAGCTTAATGGAGCAGAAAACACATCCAGATTAACAGTGTGAAAAGCAAGTTAATGCTTTTGTGGGATCCAAACCCATACCACGTTTGACTTTGGAAAGGTTAAATTCATCCTCTAGCCATCAGGGCTTGCAGCAGACCCCACAGTGTCCCTGGGAACACATTGTCAATTCACTGTTCTGACAGATGATCGTGAAGATGAGGAAATGATCCAGAAAAGTGGCATTGATTTGGAAGAGCAGAAAAATTTGCCAGTCATTGCTTGTTGCTAAGCTGCAACAAAAAAAAAATAAAGCCTCCACCAGCTCTCAGTGTGTCACTCACAAATATCAATGAGATGTGGTATTTACGGTGTTTGTTCAAGGCCCAGGGAATGACTGAGACTATCCTGCACTTAGAGCAATTTGGATGGGACCTTAAATACCAGGAACCTCCTTGCTCAGTTTCACCAAACGAGCTGTTTTCTTTCTTTTTCTTTGGGCAATTGGTGCTTTTCATCTACAGGCTGTGATCCATTTATAAAAATGCGGCACAGATACTTTAGAGAAAGGGAAAACTACATGGCTTGAATGAGCTTGCAACTTACACGGCAAGCAGGTGTTTGTCAGACCCTCCTCTTGGAAATCACATGCCCTTGAGAGCATTAAATCTCAACTCCCAGCCTGGAATTTGTTAACTAGACCTGGGCAGTGGAGCTGCAGCCAGAAAAAACAATTTTTTATGGCAAGCTTGTGCAAGGAACCAGCCTCAGTGGTCTGTTCTTTCTTCCTTGCTCTAAATATTATTCGTCTATAACAAAACCCAGCTGATGACTTTTCCCCGTACTCTATATGTCCTCCAAAAATCTGATGCAAGACACACACACTGGCCACAAATTTCCACACACAAAATTTGCACTTGCTTTGTGTCCAGGAGAAGGAGGGAGCTGGCACAAAACTTTTAACCCTTTCACAGAAAAATCCCTGGGTAGTAGCAGGGAAGATTTCAGAGTAAATAGCTCCTTTATACCTTTTTATCCAGCTCCTTTATACTTACACCTTTTTACCCAGCTCTGCAGACAATGCCCATGGTCAACAAGTGATTTACCAGTATAATAGCGTTAATTACATGAATAATATGAATATTATAATATGAATAAACATGCAATTCCACAGGTAGAAGCTGTTTCTTTTGACATTGACCCCACATAAACATGTTATTATATGTAATAAATACTCTGTGCCATGACTAATGGCTTGCAGAAGCAACTTGAAGCATAAAGCTCAGAACACTGACAGAAAGGCTTCCCTTGCACCCCTTCTTTCTTTCTTCTTCTTCACACCTCTCATCCCTAGGTTTGCACACAGTATTTTTTCACAGAAGTCAATAATATCTGTAAACAAAGTAGGGAGTGGAAAATTAAGCACAAACTTGTCAGGTGATGGATTCATTCCTTAAGCACATCAGAGGCTGCACGGATTATGAGATGACAAAGCATTCTTTTCAGATGTCCTAACATCCAATCAAGAACTCTTTCCTTCCTAATTTCATTCTAAGGTCTCATTTTCCTATCTCACTTCCTATGCTGCCAGATTAAGGGCCACAATTAAAAACCCCCCAACACTCAGATTTGCTTCGTTTATAAGCACCCACCTTTAACAAAGAGGAGCTTTTATTACATGCCAAAGCCCTCACGTAAAAATCACAGAATCAAAGAATCATTTGGGTTGGAAAAGACCACTAAGATAATAAAGTCCAACCATTAACCCAGAACTGACAAGGCCACCACTATACCCATATAAACCATATCCCATAAACCCATAAACCATATCCCCAAGTGTCACATCTTTTAAATCCCTCCAGGGATGGTGACTCCAGCACCTCTCTGGGCAGTGCCGGTGCTTGACACCTCTTTTGGTGAGAAATTTTCCATTTCCTCCGGTCTAATCACTGGGAGAAGAGATCGACCCCCACCTGGCTACAACTTCCTTTCAGGGAGCTGTAGAGAATGATAAATAACATGGAGGAAGAGGACTCAGACTCACACAAAAATCATAGACATAATTCGATTTCCACCCACTGTAGCAATGAATACACCTTGAAAGGGAAGCAACAGCAAAAAAAAAAAACCCAACCCAAACCCAAAATGCAGCACTTCAGCTTGACAAAAGTAAGAAGGTTCGAGTCCTGAAGACAGAATTATAACAGCATGGAAAAGATTTTTTTTCCTCATAAGAGGATAAAATCAACCTACCTAAAGAAACAAGCCCAGAGCAAATATCATGTATTACCAACAGATTTAAAATCCTCTCTTCCTTTCCTGCCAGGCAGCCTGTGCATCTGCATGAGGCATTTTGCCATCCATCTGCTTTATAAGCAAGAACAAGGAGTTGAGAAGTGATTGTGCCCCTGAAATCAGCACTT
The DNA here is from genome assembly GCA_013397775.1 of Eulacestoma nigropectus. Classification (NCBI taxonomy): domain Eukaryota; kingdom Metazoa; phylum Chordata; class Aves; order Passeriformes; genus Eulacestoma; species Eulacestoma nigropectus. Next base: position 1,209,123 of record VZTE01003410.1, on the reverse strand, counting down.
TTGAGGTTGCACCTTGAATCCTGTTGACAGGGAAGATGTGTGCTGATGTCTTTACAAACAATTCCATGGGTGAAGGGACGGGTGTGAACGTCTTGGAAATGGAGCTTAATGTCTCTACCAACTTCTAGGTGCAGGTTTGTTACAGAGCCCGGCCAGTTTGACTCCTGAAACAGACAAATGGGACAGCACAAGGCTGAGTTTCTGAACTTTGGGGAAAAAGGACAGGTTTAAGGGGGAGTATGTGGCAGGCGGTTTGGGAAGGCTGCACCCTCCTTGTACCTCAGCAATGGGGAAAGGAAGAGGGCAACACACGGCTGGGAGTTTGGGATGAAAGGCGGCTGCGCCCTCCGAAACCTCGAGAGAGAAAACCCCATGGGCTGTGCCCTGGTGGCCTCTCTCCCTTTATTCGAATAAAGGTGCAGGACTCCTCTGTCTGCTTGATGGACACAGGCTTTTCATAGTGGGATTTTCCACACACTGTGATCAGTTTTGGGTCCCCCATGACAAGAAGGATATTGAGGGGCTGGAGCGTGTCCAGAGAAGGGAATTGAATTGGGGAAGGGTGTGGAGAACCAGGAAAAGCTAAGGGAGCAGGGAAATGGGCTCAGCCTGGAGAAAAGGAGGCTCNTTGTACCTCAGCAATGGGGAAAGGAAGAGGGCAACACACAGCTGGGAGTTTGGGATGAAAGGCGGCTGCGCCCTCCGAAACCTCGAGAGAGAAAACCCCATGGGCTGTGCCCTGGTGGCCTCTCTCCCTTTATTCGAATAAAGGTGCAGGACTCCTCTGTCTGCTTGATGGACACAGGCTTTTCATAGTGGGATTTTCCACACACTGTGATCAGTTTTGGGTCCCCCATGACAAGAAGGATATTGAGGGGCTGGAGCGTGTCCAGAGAAGGGAATTGAATTGGGGAAGGGTGTGGAGAACCAGGAAAAGCTAAGGGAGCAGGGAAATGGGCTCAGCCTGGAGAAAAGGAGGCTCAGGGGTGACCTTGTGGCTCTGCACAACTCCCTGACAGGAGGGGGCANGCTGGAGAAAAGGAGGCGCAGGGGTGACCTTGTGGCTCTGCACAACTCCCTGACAGGAGGGGGCAGCCAGGGGGTGGGGGGGGTCAGGCTCTGCTCCCAGGGAAGAAGGGGTAGGACAAGAAATGGCTTCAATTTGTTCCAGGGAAGGATTAGATTGGATACTGGAAAAAATTTCTTCACTAAAGGGGTGATCAGGCATTGGAACAGGCTGTCCAGGGAAGTGGTGGAATCACTACCCCTGGAAGTGTTCAAAGAATTGTGTGGATGTGGCACTCGGGAGGAGAGTTTAGTGGTGAAGGTGGTCGTGCTGGGCTAATGGTTGAATTCCATGATCTTCATGGTCTTTTTCCACCTTAATGATTCTATGATTCTTTGTTTCTATGAACTGAGGGCAGTTTTTCAAAGGAGCAGTGAATGCAGCCCTATAAGAACTGCCCCACTCCTATCACCTGTTTTCCTCCTCCAGCCAAAGCTGGGTTGCCTTGTCCTTATCTGCCTTTCTCAATTCCCTCCTGTCTGTCCACATGAACTGCACAACTCCAGCGCAGGGACAGAGCAGGAGAGAAAGGTAATGAAGCAAGTCAAAGCTCTCAGTTGAGCTCAACAATAAAACTTGCATGAACTCGGAGCCAAAGCTTTTGTTTTGCTTGAAACCGGGAACGGAAGAGGGACTGAACTCTCCCGCCTTGTTTTTATCACTGCTCGGAGAGCCAGAAATGTCCACACATCAATAGAGTTAAAAGGCAAGATTGTAAGAACCAGATGTTGGGATATTTTTGGATGCAATCATGGATCAGGCCACAGTGCTTAACAGCTCCTGTCCAAAGCTAATTTTTGGGGAAATAGAACGCATATCATGCACATGTTTGCTGGCTCCGTGCCGAGCCCTGCACAGCGCACAGGACAAGAGCTTTTCTCAAATTGGTTTGGCTGGTTGGGTTTTCATGGTATAAATGTTCCTATTAAAGCTCACAGCAAATTGCATTTTTACTGCAGAATTATACAAAAAGCCTGCAAAGGAAATCATTTAGCTATCCAGGAGGTCGATTTCTCAGTTTTGTTCAGTGATTGGTTTTATTTTTCATAGAGATTACTGCCAGTTTATTTTCCCTTGCTCACTCTGAAGTTTTTAAGATGTTTTCACGTGGGGATAACATTCCTGCTGTTATTTTTGCTTTCCTTTTTTGAGATGAAAGCAGCGTAAAGGACAGAAATGTCTCCCTCATTTCGTTCTTGAGAAATCACAGCAAATTCACCTGTGGGATCCAACTTTCTTGGCAACCCAAAAGTTGTGTTGCCACATGGAGACAGATGCACTTGGAGTAGTTTTGCACTTGATTTATATTTCTTAAACACTTTATAGCAAAAAAATTCCCCTACGGGTGTGGAACACGGGGAGCTCACCTTGACTTTAGTAAGAAGAACCAGACACTCACATCTCTGCTTAGGAGATGTAGGTTTGGAAAAGAGAGGGAAAGAAGGAGAATCAAGGCCAGGCTCAACAAGGCTCGGAGCAACCTGGGATAGAGGAAGGAGTCTCTGCCCAGGGCAGGGGGTGGCCCCTGGATGGTCTTTGAAGTCCCTCCCAACCCAAACTGTTCTGGGATTCTCTGAAAGAAAAATTTGACCACAAATGGAACCAGTTCTTGTAGTTCAAGATACCTTGAGCATTGTTGTGTGCAATCACTCTTCTGCAAAAGTCCTGACCCCTTTATCATGTCTTGAACCACTCCGAAAGGAACTGTTTTATAAATAACCTGCCTTATTTATCTGCCTGTTATTCAGTCCAGCAGCTCCCACCAAAAACAACCCTGAAATGTTCAACAGTTCAGATTTGAGACCTCAGTTACTATTGATTCTTGTCCTCCGAGATCCCATATCTTCAGAAGATAAACTTCTTTTGCTTGAAGTTTCACTGTGTCCTGTAAAAAACAGGTAGCCAATTGAAAATTTAAAACAAGAAAATTTATTAATAAAAGAAACAAATGACAATCAGAGACCAAAAAGTGGCGATCTGCCGAGCTACAAGGCAAAGGAGCAGCGCTGGATGCTCAGCCACAGGTGGGTATGGCTGGAGGCACCGCGACAGGGCTGGGAAGTCACTTTTTACACCCGGTAGCTCCTCCCTTGACCCCACCCCCAGTGCAGTTCTGGTTGGCTCGTTCATGCAGGGCTCTTCTGATTAGTTCGGGATGATCCAATGGGATCTACCACTTTCTCCCCTCATGGTAATTGGGATTGACACCCACACCCCTCCCCTGTGGCAGATTCCAGAGACTTCTGCCTCCCTATCAGGGAATCGAACCCCGGTCTCCTGCATGCCAAACAGGGACACCCAACCACTCCGGAACTTCTGTGGTTCATCCCAACACGTGAATGCAACAATGCCCAACACATGAATACAGCAATGTCCGACATATAACATCAACCTTACATTACAACTACCTGAATAACTTAATTAACTCGTTCATTAACATATGTATTAACTCATCAACTTTGTAACTTAACTAACAAGCTTATTAACATTCAAATTAACTTACTATCCTTATAACTGTTAACTAACAAACTCGTTAACATTTGAATACGAAAGCCAACCCTCTATTCCTGTTTATAAGAGTCCTTTTATCTTTTTTTTTTTTAATCTATTCTTTTTTCTAATTTTATTTTTTTCTCTACATGCTCGTTTAGGAAAATTCCTTTTAAACATCCATCCTGTGAATGAAGGCTTGGTTTTCCCATGTCACATTGGAGAGCACACTCTAACCCAGCAGAGCTGTCACAAACACTGAGGAGATGACTACAGGCTTCTGCCTGAGGACGATCAAACTGAATGGAAGATAATAGCTTCAACATGTCAATCACTGAGCCATTAGGACACCAACTGTTGGGCAGAAATTAATGAGCCAGGGTGTAATTTGACATGGATAGAACTGACAAATGTTTTGACCATGGTATTTTAGGGCAAAGAAATATAAATATAGCTTGCTACAGGACTCTTTCTTTTCAATCCTTTTTAATGCTTTTGTTCATGAAGAGACTTGCAATCTGATTTAAGAGTGGAAAAACATATTCTTGTGGACAAATTTAAGATCAGGCTGGGCCATTATAAACCCTACAAGGAGAGGTGGTTGATAGAAAACCTAATAAACTATTTAATTTCAGGCAGTTGGGTGTTTGCATTAAAGGCCTGGGCATCTTTCATAGTCGAGGGAATGAGGCAGCTGTCCCCAAAGACAAATGCAAAGCATTGCCCCTGCCTGATTTATATAAAGTGACAGCAACCCTGACCTAACCTCACCTGCCAATTGCCATCAAAAGATCCTCCACATCCCCACTATTTGTCTTTCTCCCAAATGTGTGAATCTTGGTCCCTCACTGGTACCAGCTCCATCACTGGCCACGCTCTTGCTACACTGAAATTAGAAATAATCTCTCACTAAAATTTTCCCTGAAATTACAATAAATCAATCAATAAATCAATAAATACTTCAGTCCTTTCACCACAGAGGTAGTTTTCTCATGATCCAGGGTTTAATGGATGAGTTGGACTAGAGGCAGCAGCAGAGCAGTGTGGGATTAGGGGTAGTTGGAAAGGCTTTCCTTCCCCCTGGTCCTGAGCTATTCTGGGGGTTCCACTGAAATGCAGAACAGAAATCTTGGTGGTTGAAAGGACATAAAGGGTTCTAACACTGACACCTCCCCTGTATCCTATATCAGACTGACTGTGGTGCTGTGCAGTGCTCTCAGCAATTTAGGTCAAAGCTGTTACGAATCACATCTCTCTCTTCAACTGGAAAGCATCAGCCAAGAGATATGAATGAGTGAAACCCTGTAAAAACCCCAAAGCTGCCCTAGGGGAGGCTAAAGGTCAGATTCTAAGTACCTCAGTCGGCACAAAGTGGGCAAACAAAACATTTGCTCCTGAAATAGAGATTATAAACACAGCTTTTGTACCAGTGGGCTCCTGTTCAAAAACATGAATGAATACCAGAACCTGCCCAAACCATGGAAAACGGCATTAAAGGATGTGAAATCTGTATCTACATGATAAATTAGTGCCACAAAGGATTCCCTAGCCCTGAGTCTCCTGTGCTTTGAGGTTTCATACTGGATTTTGCTAATAACTTCTGTATCTTCCCCGTGCACCAGTGCTCCAAGGCAGCCTTCGCAGACGTGTCATATGGACTCCCAAACATGTTGTGACTGCAAGGATCTTCATGTTGGCAGGACGGGCCTGGGGAGGGGAGAGGATGCTGCTGGAAAGCGAAATCCAACTCGTTCTCCTGTCAATACACTAATTAACAATTGGCAAGATTATGCTAAATACGACAGATCTTTAATTTTAACAAGATGTTCTTCATTAAGCAGGCTAATCAAACATGAGCAGCACCATGAGAGAAAGCACAGACGACCAAAGCAACACAACCATCTTCCCCTGCTCCCTTTTCTTTGCCAAGATGATGCCAATCTGCAGCCCTGGAGAATGATGAATTTTCCTCTCCTGTCTCCAGATAATGGGAAAGGAAAGGTACAGGAAAACCAGGATAACTAAATAAGGGAAGAGACTTAGCCAGATTTAGTGGGGAATTTACTGCTTACAAACAGATTTGTGTGAATTAAAAAAAAAAAAAAAAAAAAAAA